>CAJUYH010006087.1:0-21154 GCA_910591685.1 Galerucella tenella
CAAATTTATACAATCGTTCGGTACATTTTTCCGATAGATCTGTCAAATTTGCAGAACTCTTGGAACGTTTTCCTCCAGTTAAATTGAAAAAAAAAAACATTAATTTTTAATAACAAAAAATGTTCCGTACACTTAGATCGGTAGCAAAATTAATACGTGATATGAAATATTATATCGAAAACTTCCCCAAGTTTGCAGAACTTTTGGAATTTTTTTCACGACCATACAGCAAAAATTAATTTAATTGCAATTTTAACAATGTTCCGTACTTCGGACAAGGTTGCAAAATTTCATAGTTTGTTTTTATACCATTCCCGACCTTACGTCAAAATTTGAAAACTTTTGGAATTATAAACAATTGATTGTCTTGACTGACTGAACTATATAAGAAGCTCTTAAATTATGCATGGAAAACGATAGTAGTTCATTTTTAATAATCTCTGATTCTTTAAGCGCACTGTCAAATTTGAATAAATTGTATCCAACATATCCCATTCAACAACAAATTAGGACAAAACTGTATGAATTACAACAAAATGGTGAGAATATATCCTTACTATGGGTACCGTCACATATGGCAATACCAGGGAATGAAGAAGTTGACTACCTAGCGTGTCAATATCCAACTATCAATGCACCTATGCTGGAAAAATATCCACATATAGATCACAAATCCACAATCAAAACGTTGATAGATCAACAATGGCAATCTATTTGGCATAAAACAAATGACCAATTATTAAAAGAAATCAAACCACAAGTTACAACAGTTCTCCCTACTTTCTACAAAAGAAGGGACCAAGTTATACTGAATAGAATGCGTATCGGACAAACACACTTAACACACCAACACCTCATGAAAAAATAACCCGCACCCACCACCACCGTCAAAATTGTCACACTTACAAATTAAGATCCAACCTAAGAAGTATGTATACATTCATCAAATGAAAATGAAGTCATTGGCTATTTTAAAGACATTAAACTAAAATAAAAAAAATTTAGAAAAACTGCTATAATTATTTATACCTTTTATTCTTATACAATGAAACTGTAAAATTGTAACTATTACTATAAAATTGTATTGTCTCCCCCGCTAATAGCTCATAAAAGTTGATGCGGGGTAAATAAATGTTTTAGAAATAGAAAAAAAGAAACTTTTTCAATGCTGATGTTTTTCCGTGTATCTATGCATAATTTTATATTATTTGAATTTATATAACAATAAGATGAATATTAACTTTTTATAACTGATTATTTTTTCAGTTGTCAAAATCTGACATTTTGGTGGTTTTAACCAATAGCAATACATTATTCTAGCCAATCATTCGGTATTATACTGATAATTCTGCTTCCTCGTCGATAATACCTTGTTTGCATTGAAACGTCAAAATTTTACTTTGAATTTGTCATTATTGACAACTGAAAGTGCTTCGAAGTTTATTGAAAAATGAACACAAACCGATTCAGTGCCATCATCCAAGAGAATATTGAACATTTAATTCAAAATTTCACTCCACAATTGATGAAAAAAGTTTATGAAAAAAATAATCTTCCCAAATACAATCCGTACTCCAAATTTTATCACATAATTTTTTATTTTCATCACTCAAACTTGTTTATTTGAGGCAAAAACATTCAAACAAACCGAATTTAGATGAAATCCCTCGTCCTAAAGGACTCGGTTTGTTTTCATATTTTTGCCAAATAAACAAGTTTTCGTGGAAAAGAAAAAATTATCGATAAAATTTGAAGCACTCGTGGTATTACCTTTGATAATTGACCGTAAGCAACAATGTCCAGACCTGACGAGAACTGTGAGTGGTACATTAGAAAAAGACGTGAGGCACATTTGCGCTACGAAAGGTAGGTCTGGGGACCTATTCTCAGCTGCTGAATGTTAAGATACGCATGCGTAATGTTTATAAATGCGAAGTTTCCTATTTTTGAACATTCGCAATTGGTTCGCATGCGTATGTATCATTCGAAATTGCAGCGAGCGGGATATTTCAAGTGAATCACATATACAAATGCGTTTTTGCCATAAATAACCTCGCTTTTCTAAATGTTTTAAAGTGTATGGTGTATAGGGCATGTCCACGACAGTTGACAGTTGACAATAATGACAATATCCTGGTGGTAAAACATTAAACAATAGACACGATGAAAAATTATCAAACAACAAACAACTATTAACCTATATTATATATTATTAAATATGCCAGCTCAACAATTAAATCACTTTAAAAGTACACTGAAGCAAAACCAACTAAACTCAAAATTATAAATCAGCATATAACCTCACTATTAAGTACCACCTGAACGCTTTGTTTATTGTTTTACCACCAGGATAGTTTGTGGCGTCACGTGGACATGCCCTATTCATTGACATATATGTCAATGGGTGTATTACAATTTATTCGTGATTTTGAGTTCGAGTTAGTTTTGTAAGATTTTTCGTCATTAAATAAATGGCTGCACAGTTTGTTGTTCACTTGCTTTTAATCCAAGCATAAGAAGATGCTGAAGAGAGAGCACACCGAATTTATGAAAAATCTCAAAATACCTATAGCACTTTTCAAGATGCCTGTATATTTACCTCTATTAATATCCATTATTCTTGTATGCTAGAATTAACAAAAATCAGATCTGAGTTCAAATAATTTCCCATGGAACCCCAGAACACTTCTAGCAGTAAACGATAAAACGAGGGTAGAATTGGGTAGAATCCAAAAATTTTAAATATTGTACGTCAGCGGATTTGATAAACATCAGCTGAGCCACAGCATGTGCTAATGCTGTATTGCCATGTTTACGCGAATGTGTTTAGCTAACCGTTCGTAAACACTTGCGAACCACGTATGCGAATAGGAAAGAATACAATATGCATTACGAATGCGCATGTAGCCATTCGTAAATTGTTATATGCGAATGCAAATTTGCATATGCCGAGAATAGGTCCCCTGCATTCTATTTTGAATGCGTTATTATTCCCGATTGATAGGTCGCGCTTGCGCGTATTCTAAGCATCACCTAATCAAATTTTTCACGTCAAAATAGGGTTAACGTTTGTTATAAATTTGAACGGTTCAATATTGTGATATTTTTATTGGGATTGATCACAGACCTACCTTTTCCCATTTCTCCCTACGTAATGTGCTAGGATGGCATTAACAATCGATGACGCACACCAAGAGAACCGGGAAGTAGAACAACTGAGAGAAAGTGGACGTGGTTCTATCGATAATGGATGTATGGTATTCTCCAACGTCAATCTATAGAACGTCCAGCTTCTATTGGATAAATTGAAGGGATCAGCCAAGGAGCACGGAATAATTTGACAGTTTTGGGAATTCATTTGACATTGTGTACCATTAACCTCACTTTTCCATTCTCGATAAGAGACGATGTGAAATGTTCGAAAATTATCATTCCAACACTGGGTTATTATTTTTTATTATCATATAAAAATAATTGTACCTATTTGTGAATGATTAAAAATTTCAAATTGATGATGACTAATGGAAATCCACATGGCAGATTCAAATACGCGAATGGTGTATATGAAAAAATTCAGTTTTATGGTTGGTCAAGAAATTTGGCACTGCTGTGGATTTGTTCCCTGTTTCATGCTACCTCCTCGATGTTCCAGAATGCGTAATAATGGTCACGTTCATCACAAAAAAGTTGATCAGGTAGCGATTTTTAGAGTGATCCATCAGTTCGTAATTCTGCTGAGCGTGCTAATAAAACCATCGACATATATGTCAAATGTCAATGAATACAACAAAAACAACTCAATTTTATTCGATATTATGGAATGGCTATTACGTCTAACCATTAAAAAATGGGAGTTAATCACAATAAAGTGAACTCACTCCTTTGGAGCTTACTATGGAGAGTTGAACTTCCTGATACACTATACAGATTATTATCGAAATTAAAAGTCACTTCCAGTTGTTCATTCAGTTTCACTGGAATACATACTAAAATCGGTAGCGTGTAGCGTATTTTAATTCTTATTGAAAAAATGGCGACTGATACCACAGCGCTCAATCTGATCAGTTAAAAAAACACGCGTTCAGCAGGAAATTGATGATCGCTTCGGTAGCGCTACGTTGTGATGAACGCGACCATTGATCTTGAGAGAACTGCAGGGAAGAATAATAGAGGAATGATTTCCGAGTAACATTCGATTCTATTGCCGACAATAATTGATGCACCGGAATCTTTTGACATGCTTTACTGATAATAACAAAAAAATTAGTTAGATCAAATGTGAAATATCACTTACTTTCAAGAAAGAAATTCGGATATCATCTTCTAATGTGCCAGTATCAGATCTACCATTTTCAGTAATAATCATTGGAGGATTTCCATATGTCCTAGCAATCCATTTAACAAGTTCACCTGAACCCCATGGTGTCACCTGAATAATAAGTCGGGATTATAATGAGATTGAGAATGTTTATTTTGAGAAAGTTTCATACAAAGAAGCACACAATAAACAGTGGAATAGTATATTGTGTCATATGGGCAGACAATGAGCTTTGGTAGCTTGAGACTATTAAAAGCACGGGCAAGCGTAGTGATGTGAGGGCAACTGATGGTTAAGGGCTGCTTAAGCATTCTCAACCTACCTCACCGGAAAACCAATCGTATGAAATTTATAATGCCATGATTTTTGGATATTTTCACCATCTGTCACTTGATGACTTTGAAGTTTCACGTGAATATTTGATTCAAACGTCAGTATGTCAAAGCTTTTTTCCACACCTCCCTATTTTTTGGTTTATTTGGTAGGCGAAAAACTGTTATGTGTCACACATGCAGGAAGCGCTCCAGCAGCTCTGAACAATCAGCTTCCCCTACTTCACTACCATGATGTACCTACTGTTCAATTTGTTTCTTGATAATTCTTATCCCGAAACGTTACTAAGGAAAATTATTCTCAATATTTTATTTGTTTTGTGACAAATTAGTGGTGGTTGAAGCAGGTGTAGCTGATTGGAATGCCCTTTCAACTTCAGAAAGTGTTCTTACCACTTGAATTTTTTTGCCATATAATAAGAGAAGTTACTTCCAGACTTACTAATATTTCTTCACAATACTCACAAAATGTGACAGTGCCTTGTTAGTTAAACCTATCTATGATCCTATAATCCTATAATCTCTACGTAAGAGTGATATAAGAATGCATCTAGAAAGATGTTATCTTGCTGGTCATGTTTCCTTTCTAAGTCGTATGATAGATTTTGAAGGGATCAAGATTATATCTCGTGAAAATAACTATAGCGAAAGATTTTCTTAACAATATTTTGTCTAAGCATTTACTGAATGATTGTACATCCATCGTATTCCATGAAATAAATATTTCAATTGTTGGTTAATGTTATAATAGTCTTAGTATTACCAAAGTCTATATATTCCAATAAGTCCGGTCACTCCTTTGTTCGTCGGAAAACGCCGGCATTTTTTGCGGTCGTCGTAAATCATCGTCGTAAATCATGTGCGACACCTGTTTTTGCTAGTCATTTGGTAGTATACGAGGTGACGGACGGTGAATTCATTTGTGAAGGAATTTACCGGGTGCAATTAGAAAATATGTTGACTTTATTCTTGTTTTGAAAAATATTGGCAATTTATATAAATTATATGTCAAAAATAGCCAAGTACCATTATTGCTGAGTAACTTTTTAGAAATTTTGTTTTAACCGAGGAATGGAATGAAAAAAATCATAAACATAGACTTCAATAACGTATATCCGAGCGTATTTCTGATAATACTCAATAACTAATACCGAATGATCAGCGAATGAACATTTGTGTTGATATAATCTTTATGAAAGAAATAACACAGTTTAACATCTACTTGGGACAAAACGAATACAAATGAACCATTATTTAGGTCAAGTCCATTTGGAGTGTACTCTGTAGCGTTGTATTGAATAAATAAATAAAAATAATGGAATATTAACAAACAAATAAGTTTTAAATGAAACTAACAAATAAGTATTATGTACATTCTTAAAAATTAATAAATACTTGAATAGTTATAAATTCTTCAAGATTTTAAATTAAGGATGTTCTTTATTCTTTCTAAAGGTCCTTAGTGAGGAATTTGCAAATTTCAGTATATAATAGATTCACATCCTTGTATATAAGGATAGCAGGTATTCCCATGGGAAGTTTGGGCAAGAATGCGAAAATGCGATAGTAGACAACTTGGTCTTCAAGCTCATTCCTATTCCTACATCATCCTGCACACATGAATCATTGAAATTTTCAGTGAATATATTTTTTAAAGAAATCTGATATTCACTGAAAATTTTTGGAGGAACTGTCAATCCTCCAAACCGTCCCTGCTTACTACCCTCATAGACTTTTTTTTTGCAGAATGATGTGGATTGGTCACAACCTTCCTTATTGCAAAAGTTCAGGCAAATATCGAATTTGTGTTCAGCAAAACACTTTTGCAAAAAATATCCACCCAATTGCAGTTTTGTTTCTACCACGCAACAATAATTTCCATAAGAAGGCATCGCACACAATCAAAAACACAGCAGATAACGTTCGCACAAATTAAAATTCAAGATCACTTTCTTGGGCGCACCCGATACAACGCTCTGCTACACCACCGTGTAAGTCAAACAGAACTGGAAAATCAATAAATCCCACATCAGATGTGGGTTTTGCCGGTGAGACGGTGGGTGTCGGCTGGAGAGGGATTCTAGCGTCCTCGAGAGAGTGGCCGGACTTATTGGAATATATAGACTTTGGTATTACTTCTTTTGTACTTCATATAAAGGAAGAGCCTGTCCTCAACCCATTTTCAAATCTCGATCTCAAGGTAGATCCTCACATTCTTTATATTTTTACTTGTCTACTTTAAATTTTTTCCAATAAGTGCATGTTGACTTGCGCTCGTAATGAAAGCTGGACTTTCTCATCTCTCAAATTTGAATTGCACTGTACATTCACGATTAGCGCAACTTATGAAATTGTTGTAGTTGGGCTGTTATATAAAGCATGTTTTTTCTTACTTTGTAGCTCCCCGAAGATAGCATGTGAAGAGGGATGTAAGATTACGGTGTATGCGGACGATGTATGTCTGATATGTACGGCAAAGGGAGAGGTGGAGATAGAAAGAAAGGCGGAGAGGATGTGTAGGAAATTTGTGGAGAAGATAGAGTGGTGTGAAATGGAAGTGGCTGAGAATAAGACGGTGGGGCAACTGGTGAAGGGGCGGAGCAGGGCAAGGGAGGTGGGGGTGATGGTGGAGGGAAAAATAATTCGGATGAAGGAAGCGGTGAAATATCTGGGGGTGTGGTTGGATAGCCAATTATCCTTCAAAACCCATATGTTGAAGGCTGCACAGAAGGCAAAAGTAAGGACAGCGAGGGATAAAATCCTTAATGTTACCATCCTCACTCCAAAACTCAATGGAAATTTATGATAATTGGGGTATTGAAAGCATTATTTTGAGTACACATTTATTTTGCTCACCCTCATCCAAGTGTCATTTGTTTTCTCCCAATCATCTGGTTGATATTGAAAAACTTCACAATCTTCATTCAAACCTTCACCATCTGGATCGGGATTTTCGAGCGGTCTCACCAAACTGGACGTATACGTATTAATACCCAATAAATCAACTGTACCTCTCAATTTTATTTTCTCTTCTTCAGTAAACACCGGAAGTCTAGATTCTGAATAACCTTGGGCGAGACTTCGCCTTTCTATGTTCTTCTTGACAATATCTGGATAGTCCCCGGTGAATAGGGGACTTGCGAATATACCAAACTGGAATAACAAAATAATTTATTCCATTTAATCACACATATTTATCAGATATCTACAACTGTAGGTGTTTGAGAAGTGAACATTAGTATAGTTGAATTCTTCCCAATTCCCAATTTTCATATTGTCTTAAAGATAGAAAGAAAAAAAAAATTGGACAGGTCGATTCTTATGATTATGATTTATGATTCTCGAACTTTCTCAATACCAACGATGAGTGCCTTCTAACGATTGGGTATGCCGATGACATCGCCGTCCTTGTTGTTGGGAGGCACATAACCGTTCTCAGGGACATGGGTACATGGGTACATGGGTGGTGTAACGAACAATACGTAAGGAGACGAGGAAGTGTCTGAGAAACCAGCACCTCGCTCATTGGAATGCTCTGCAGGGTCCTAGACAATCCAAACTTCTACTGAAGGGATGGACTGATGGACACGCTGGGGCAGCTATTGAACTACCAATGAGTAGGTTGAGGAAGATAGCAGGACTCCTAACAGGCACTGCTGTGTGAGGAAGCACCTCTACCACCTAGGAGTAGAGGAAAGTTCCCTATGTAGGGGTTGCGGCATGACGGATGAAACGTCAGTCCATGTTCTCTTAGGGTTGTATAACGCAGGCGAATCTTCGGAGTCCCTGTCATGGCTCCTGGAGACACAAGCAGGCATCCACTGGAAAATGTTGTGGCCTTCATTGAAGGGCTCGGCTTCATGGATGTCTAGGTAGCAGGAATGGCACGATGGGCCCGCCAGTGGCCTCAGTGCCGGAACCATCACTTTAGTTTGGCTAGGTCAAGGCTCGCTTGCACATTCTGTAGTAATTTTAGTAGTTCTCAATATCACATGGTACAGTCGAAAAACCGATTTTGAAAATGCTACACACTTTGATTTCAAAATTAACAATGTTGCAGTTCCGTGTAACAACGTAATTTGGAGTATTGCGTTGTAATATGTACTCCGTCACAATTTAATGGATCTTGTTGGTTCCACTGAATTTTATAGTTGGGAATTAGACGTTCCAGGATGACGACACTGTCGGAAAATTTCCTATACATGTTGAGCTACAATCCTAGTTGAGGTGGAAATTCACTCAATACAGAAATCTGCTTAACGTCGGACAGGCAACTGTTTCTCATTTTGGACCATGCCTATGTCAAAAAAATTCACCAACAGAACTCGAGTACTGCCTGTATATTGGACAGTCAGAGACGAGTATACTGAACATTCCTGAAGCATTAGAGTTATTGCGGTCCTTCAGACTACGAGATTTTGCCATCTTGAAATTCCACAATAATCAAATTCACTTTTAAAGCAGTAAAATAATTGACAGTATTTGAGTGTGGCATTTAATAATTAACAAACTAGTTCGCGGGAACCAAAAAAGTCTATTAAGTGATTTTGGAAGCTCAACATGTCCGTTAAGCCTTTTTCCTCCTACCCCCATAGAAAGTACACACTTTCCTTCCTCAAATCAGGGGGGATACTCATATTTTTCCTCCCCCTCATTTCAAGTAAGTTGTAAACGATGAAACTTGTGGGTTCATTATATTCATATTGTTTCCATAATTTCTAGAACATCCTGTATATCCTGTTTTTTGGTAAAAATCAAACATTAATGTTACTTCAACGTAGTTATTCAATACAAATTTCAACTTCAGGAATCTTAGATATACGTTTTTTGAGTTCAGAATAACAAAAACATAGTATGCTGTGGCTCACTGATAGTAAACACGGCGATTGACTTTTGAGGTGCAAAGTCGCTACATTCAATAAACTTAGTTGAATTTTTGAAAAATGGAGAGCGATTCAAATAAAGCTAAAACTTTTACAAGAGAAGGAATAAATACATTCTTAATGAAAGCCCCCAATGATGTTTTTTCAATAATAAAGGTATGAAATGAAATCCCATACATATAATTTAATTTTTGATATAAAATATTCATAGGTAGTCCTTGTTATTGAAATGTCTGGAGCATGTCGATGTGATGAGCTTATTAAAATGACTATGGATGATATTGAAGAGAAAGACAATCTTTCAGTCATAAATATCCACACTTCAAAAACGTATAAACAACGAACTTTCGTTATCAATACTACAACAGGTAACGGCCCAAATGTTGTTCAAATCGTTAAAAAGTATATCTGTCTACGTCCTAAAACTGAGCATAAACGATTGTTGGTATGCTTTAAACCAGGCAAATGTATAAATCAAGTGGTTGGTAAAAATAATATATCAAAAATACCACAAATTATTGCAGAGTATCTCAATCTTCCAAATGCCAAACATTACACAGGGCACAGTTTCAGAAGAGCTTCAGCAACTCTGCTAGTAAACGCTGGTGGGGATATTTTAGCTCCAAAACAGCATGGCGTTTGGAAATCAACCACTATCGCACAATATCAACAATCTTACACAAAAAAAAGAAAAATTTCTGATCAAATTATGGGAAATGATGTAGAACCTGAACTTGATCAAAATCAGCTAAGCACTTCTAGAAGTTACCACCATTACAATGTGCCAAGCGAAAATATTTCAAATACTAAAGCTCCTGTTCAAACCCTATCTTCTTCCAATGGTGTGGCATTCGGCGAGTACCGAGCGACTGCTCGCCAAGTAGCAAGTAGTGTGAGCGGGTTCATCGCTACTTGCCGATGACCAATTTTAGTCTTTGTGCAGTGCTCGCGTAGTTCCCGTTGTTTGTCGGTCTTTTGAAGCAACATCAAAGGAAACGAGTATTGGCCGTATAACGCTCTGAATCCGCATCCACATATGGCGAGTATCTGGTTTAGGTGCTTGTCATTTGGTGATTACTCCGCGCACACCTTGCCGAGTAACTCAACTACTTGTCACTCTACGAGCAGTCGCTCAGTACTCGCCGAATACCGCATGTCTGGCGCCGCCTTAAGTGCTGCTCAAAACTGCACATTCAATATTAACATAAATAATTCTAAAATATAGTTAAACAATACTATGTTCTTAATTGTATTACATATATTGATAAATTTGTTCAATAAATAATTCTTGTGTTCTTAATTATATTCGTTACCTATTTGTGTCGTAAATAAATATTCAAAAAAAGGTGGGTAGGAGGAAAAATCATATGTATCACATGGGAGTAAAGTGCCTTTACCTCCCTTGGATGTTTATTGCCCGACGCGAAGCGTCGGGCAGTAAACTACATTCTGCGGGAGGAAAAGTGGCACTTTCCTCCCTAGTAATACAAATAGCTATTCCTTGTATAGCTCATAATTCGTAGATTTTGGTGCCAAAGTGCTTTAACTTCAGTGTTTTTTGAGCTCCCGTTGCATTTTGTACCTACTGTCTAGTTTGAAAAAGTTCAAGTTATTATTGTCCCGTGAAGAGGTATCAATTACGACTCGAGACTGATAAGTAGATCCATGCTATGAATATTATAAGAGTCGACCTGCTTGAGCTTTCCTCTCATCATATATTTAAATATAATAAAATATTCCAGCACACTATGTAGTGAAAATATTGCCACCCTTTTTTCTACTTCCAGCTACTACTTCCAAAAGTTAATAGTTACTTTTTATATTCTTTTATTACAGGAATATTTTCCCTTATTTCGAATAATTAATACCTATTTCAAAATTTGCTCAATCTTTAATCAATCTACAGGGTGTAGTGTAATTTGAACGCGAGTGGCAAAAAGATGGAAATATTTTCAAGGAATATAAATATATTTCATACCATTTTTCGCGGAATATCAACAAAACCCTGTATACACAATAAATAAAATATATGAAATATTTAAAATTCCATTTTTATATGTAAACAAACTCACAGTAAACTGCAAAAGGGTTTCAGATGCATCCAAATCAGCTTGAAGAGTTGGATCCTCTGCCTGGAACCAGTTTGAATCAATGACAATTCCCACTTGACCTAAACAAAGAAAATGAACACCGTATATTTCTTGTGAGTGCGAAAACAATATAGTTGTGTGCTGGTCATCTCATTAAATATACATTTCCCAATTCTCAGCAAAGATAGGAGAATTAACTCATATGGAAAAATAAATTAAATGTTTCCGTAAAATGGAACCCCTCTCCTGGGAGTCACAGGACCGTGTCGTTGGTGGAGGGGCTTATGGTCCTCGGAGGTGCTGGAGCCTTTGGCACAGCATCACTGGGGATCAACTAAGAAGCGGCCTAGTAGGTTTAAGCTCAAGGTGTTACGCGAACCGTGCCGAAGGGAGTATATAATATACGGTAGCTGTGCCTAGCACTAACAGCTATCTCGAACGGAGCCTCCAGGATACCAGGCAAGCTCCTGGAGTATTTTGCCTAACTGCGGTACAGCGGGGCTCTGCCGCAGTGGACACACACTTCCCTAGCTACTCGTGGGATCTATATGGACCAGGAAAGTGAAAAAATCAACACAGAAGACAACGGAGGTGGCAGTTTTTGCCCCTTCACCAATCCCCAGTACGGAGCAGGAAGAGAGGGAGTTGTTTACGAAAAGGATCAGGTTTGCTGGCGCTGATTAAGAGCGGGGTTCCGTTCCAAACCGCCGTTGTTCAGATAGTCAAGCCACGTCCTTCGGCAAGTGCGGCGGGTTCTAGGCCATCATTTAAAGCAGTGGTGGAGAGTGTGAAGGGTGAATTATTCACCCGGATCACCTCAATGTCCTGCTGACAAATGAGCAGCTGAAATTGCTCCAAAAAGCAATTCTAAAAGCTATTGAAAGCCTTCTGGACGACAAGGGTCCACAATTACGCTTCCAGAGCTGTACAATTCTGCCTGGAATCCTGATTCTGGTTTGCGCTGATTTGGCAACGTATCAGTGGCTGAAGGGGGAAATATCCTCCCTAAGTCCCTGGAAAGACGCCTAGCTGAAATTGGTGCAAAAGGAAGAGCTACCCAAACCCCACATCTGCGTGGCCCTGGTGATGAAGCGTCAGAAAGGCTGGAGGGGGAGCAGGTACTAAAACGTCTGCGAAGATCAAACCCGGGACTGAGAACCCAGTACTATTCTACACCGGGTGAATACGGGACCTGGTCAGACATGGACATTCTACCTGGAAGAGGAATCTTACAGGGAACTGGAGCGGTTGGAGTTCCGCCTTTTTTTTGGTTTCGGTCAGATCTTGATACGATCCAAAGAGGCAAGAGCTTCGGAAGGAAAACCCAGCACCGAAACAACGGTTGGGTCCGCGGAGCCCAAAGGAATCGGAAAAATCCCCTTTCACGGAAGGAATTTAAAAAGGGTTCTAAGGCGGAAAAGGTAGGTAGAAAGGGGGGTTAATTCCACTTCCCCCTAGGTGCCTCGCAATGGCTTCCACAATAAGATGTCTCCAGGCCAACATTCACCACGCCAAAGCTGCAACCTATGTCCTTGGGCGGAGGTTTGACATGGAGCAGATCGAAGTGGGATTCATCCAGGAACCATGGATTTCCAACACAGGACAGATCAGCGGACCTCAAGTCTCAAGCCCGGGGCTTGTTCACTTATCAGGAATAACAGAAATTACTTTTTGTTAACAGGTTACTGCACCCGTGATATGGTGGCAGTCCAACTCTCAACCTCAGAGGGCAACGGCAGGAAGGACCTCATTGTCTGTTCTGCTTATTTCCCTAAGGAGAGAAGAACATCCCCCAGCGGTAGTGCAAGAACTGATCGCCTACGGCAGGAGGAACAACAGACAGGTGATCATTGGATGTGACGCAAATTCCCACCACTTGGACTGGGGAAGTACGGACACAAATGAAAGAGGTGAGTCTTTATATAATTTTATAATCAGGAAGGGGCTAGTAGTAGAAAACATTGACTCCGAACCAACTTTCGTGAATAAAATTCGCAGGGAAGTTTTAGATTTAATCAAAAATAATGGAAAAATCCATATTGAATTACCTCCTTGCTCAGCCCTATATTGATCATTATAGACATGCCAAGCAGCAGCATGTGACCTTAAAACATTGTGGATACACATGTAATCAGCAAGTCCTGGTGACTTAATTCCAGGTGCATAAATTCCATACCCATAACCAAGTATGCAGGTTTGCTTTGCTTCGTTGAATGTCATCCAGTATTTAACATCCTCTCCAAATAACTGAAAACATAAACTGGCGTATTCGGAAAACCATGTAGCGATTTCGGGATTGCGCCAACCACCCAGGTCTTCTATAGCTTGTGGTGTATCGTAATGAAGCAAAGTGACAAAAGGTACGATGTTGTTATCTTTGAGTTCACGTATCAAATTTTTGTAGTACTCCACTCCGGCTGAATTAATGTTGTTAACTAAGCCTGGAAAACATAGATATTATTTATAATTATGCTGTGATTGAGTTGTTAATTGTTGTGAATGGCAGTTTTAATTGCAGCTGAATGATTATTTTCAATGTATATTACCTGTCGGTAAAATTCTGGACCATGCTATAGAGAATCTGTAATGTGTTACTCCTAGATCTACCAGAAGGGCAACATCTTCTTTGTATTTGTGATAGGAGTCGCAAGCGATATCGCCAGTGTCGTTTTGTTTAATGGGTGATGGTATTTGATGAGTAAATCTATCCCAGATTCCTTCACCCTTGCCATCTGCATTCCATCCTCCTGAAACATAGTTTTGGAAATTGAAACAAAAATTAATGTGAGTTTTCAACGTATTTTCCCAAAACGACGTCAAAATATTGCATTATACAGGATTTTATAAGAAACACTACATGCTTCTACCTCGTATTAAGGCTGGTTGACTTACTGAGGGGGATTTCCAGAAGGATCCGCGAGGCATAGGGGCTAGGGGGTTGTCCTAACATCCAACATATTTGATCGGATCGAGGAATATTTTGTTCCTTGTTACTACTCTGCGTAACAAATAAATTGCTTTCTTATGAAGATTTTCCACGATTTCTGGAAAAATTGATTCCCCTATATTGGCTATTTCCAGATAAATGAATTTGTAGTGATAGTCGCACTCTTTCTTTTCTATTTATTGTATATTCCCTATCTGGTTTTTCCATGGACATATCTGTATGCATCCTACTTTCCACCATGACTTCATAAAACATTGCCACAGTGGGTGTAGTGTTTGAGGTCTCCACAGACTTGCCTTGAGCTGTTGTGTAGGGCAGTTCTTAACATGTTGCATGCCAATATAATGTCTGACCTTTCCTCTTCTTTTGATATGTGCAAAGGTGATAAGGATCGCCCAATCCATTTTCCCCAGTTTTCTACTGAGGCTCTTTTTGGGTGTGCCCAGTTCTTATTTAAATGTACTAACAATGAGATAGATAGATAGATAGATAGATAGATTTATTTGACAACATCACATGTTTTTGCAATGTTTTTAGCAAGTCAGAAATACAAAATGTAGAATGTACAACATTTGACATATTAATAAAAATAAAAACACATAATAATATTAATTAAGGTTGAAATACAAGTGATATATATAATATATGATATATTTAAAAAAAGGAAGGAATGTCCAATGAGCATGAATACATTTTAAAAATGTCCTATATATTTTGACAATTCTCAATGTTTCCGTTCACAGAGTGAAAACAAAATCTAAGTAAATACGTTTTCAAACTCCTCCTAAATTTATTCAAACTTAAAGATTCCAGTTCTGCTGGTGAGATATTATACAGAGAATAGTTGAGTGAATTCTTCTGACATTTTGTCAGACGAAAACGATTTGTACGAATATTACATGCTTGTCTAGTATTGTAATTATGGATATCTGAACTTTTTGTAAGGAGTCAAGACTTTTGTGGATCTCAATAAGGGTGTTAAAAATTAATAAGGTCGGTAAAGGCATTATCCATAGATGAACAAATAACGCCTTACAGTGTTCACGGGAACTGACATTACTCAAAATCCCAATAGCTCTTTTTTGAATTACAAAGATATCTTTGGCTGGCGACAAATTTTCCCAAAGTACAACTCCATAGTTAATATGGGAATGCACAAGGGAAAAGTAAGCCGTTTTCAAAGTTTGGAAACTAACAACTCTTTTAAGTGGTCGAAGTACAAAAATCGAGCTTGATTATTTATTTCGACGTGAAAATTCCACGACAGTGATCCATCTAAGTAAAGTCCCAACAATTTTACACTCCAAGCATTTTGGTTAGAAGAGGGAAAGTAGAGTTTTAGTGTCTTTTCTGAATTTAATTTCAGTTTATTAGACAAAAACTATAGTTCAGATTTGTTTTCAATAACATGTGATATTGACTTAAAGTTTTCATAGTTCTTATCGGAATAAATAAAAGTGGTGTCATCGGCAAATAAAACAGATTCAAAAGGGTACATGAATTTGGCTAAGTCATTTATATAGATAATGAACAGCAAAGGTCTTAGAACTGACCCTTGAGTAACGCCATGGACAACCGGTTTGAAATCGGATGAAGCATTATTACATGATACAGCCTGATAGCGATTAGTTTTTAATAATAATAATATATTTTAATAATAATAATAAGTTTTTATAATACCATCAGCTACACTTACAAAAAAATCATTAAACTCATTTGGGGACAATGGAATATCTTGAGAATTAGATTTCATTTTATTTCTTCCAAAATTGATTATTTGCCAGCAAGCTTTCGGTTTATTTCGCGATGTTGCGATGAAATAATTGTAGGCTAACTTTTCAGTCTCTTTGAGCTGTAAATTATATTCCTGTTTGAATTTACGAAATGCTACGATATCATTAGGATTTTTTCCAGTTTCTGAAATTAGTTTTAGTTTAGAAATATGGTTCGCACGATACCCTCCAGTCTAATACTATGTTTTAAATTCGGTGTGAAACATGTAATTTCGAGAACTTATTACCTTACCCTTGTTACAAATGTGTACGTATTCTCTATATTGTCTACCGGGTGATCAGTTAAGAGTAGCGAGAGCGGCCATATCTCATAAGATATTGGTCGTAGAGATTTGAAATAGATTTAAAATGTATTTTAAAAAAATTCATGATAAAAGACGCCAAGAGAAATTGCTGGAAATTATGTTCGAGCTTGTCAAACGTCCGCTAGAGGGCGTAACAACCAACAATAAGTAGAAAAATAGGATTTTTATAGAACTTTGCCTGATGAAAGTATATCTGAATTTGTCTTAAATGTTTTATTCTATCTATTAAAATAAAGCGGTGGAGGAAGTTCAATTGTTTTTTCAAACAAACCAAGATTTCTCCCGTCTCGCTAAACCGATTTTAACAATTTTGGGCTCATATGAAAGAGCATGATTTACACTACAAAACGCTTGCTTGGTTTCTACTTTTTGACTTTTGTCTCCGCCGCTAGATGGCGTTAACTGGAATGGTAGCAAATTTTTGGGTTTTCTTCAAAAAACAAATGTAATGGTATATCGCCCAGTGCAAGAAACCGCACTGGCATAGGATGTGCTCTGCAGTTTTCTCCTCTAGTCGACAAAATCTGCACGTGGCTTCGTCCGTCAATCCCAATAGCTTTGAGTGCCATGCTAACATACTTACTAAAATACGTGATGTGACATATTAACATTTATATTTTTAATATGTTAACGAGCCGCCTATGGCAAAGTTGTAAAAAGTAAAATTATTAATTATACTTGACTGATACTGAAAAATAAAGTTTAGTTCTCAATCACATGGTAAGTGTTTTACTTCAATATTAAAATATATGATACGTGATATGTTATAATTATCAAATAGTCGAGGACAAATGGTATTTTCTAAATAATGGCATATCTTACCTTCTATTTGATAAGCTGCTGTTGCACAACCAAACATAAAAGAGTCAGGAAACTTTTTGTTGTTGAGATCATTGTCTGCGTATCTATTGGAAAGAAGAAAAAACCCAATTTGAATATAAAAAACAAATCTTTGTGAGGGAATCAATTAAAAAAATTGAAGAAGGTTGAAAACACCTCCTATTTGTTTGTATATTGGGATGATATTCACCGAGACGTGGAAGATCTATATTGCATCTATCTCCTACTCAGCAAGTGCCCAGGTGTTGTGCCCTGGAACTATGAAAATGAAGGTTTCGTTTTTTATACCACAGAATCAACATTCCTCTTTCTTCACTATTTTGTGCTTTTTTTTAGTTCCAATTCAGGGTATAATGTCCCGCTGTCACTCTTAGTGCAGTTTCATTCTAAATTCGGCATTAATTAGATCTCAACTGGTTGTAGTAGTCACACCTGTCTAAGCCCCATCAGATATATCCTATGGACGGATCTTTTTTTTGGCACTGCCTATTTCATCTAATATTATATCCATCTTAAGTTGTTCAGCTATTCATCACTAGCTGAATACAGGCTGAAAAAGCGTTTTTCTACTCATCAAATATTTAATTGTTCAGCTATATAAAAATGGCTGAACATGAGCTGGTTAAGCGCTTTCACAGAAATCTAAACAGTTGTAGCTCAGCTATTCATAGTCAGCTTAGTATGCACTGAATAAACCCTTCTTCAGTGAAGTTGAGAGCCACTGATCAGCTTTTATAAACGCAGACTGAAAAAGTTCTAGTTCAGCCCATTTTGAAAATATTGTTAAGATATATACGTGGTGTGTGAAAAAAAAATGGATACTTAAATATATAGGTACTACTTCAGCCATTTGATATTTGCTGAAGTGAGAATTTATGCATGCAGTCGTGTATATCATTAGGCGATTTTTAGGTTATGTTTTTGATTATGTTACTCGACTGGCAAATTAATAAAGCTTGCATTCATTACATCATTTGCATTTATAATTTTGCTTGGTGCTGCTTGTGGTAGTTCATCAGGTTCTGGTGAATTTATGAACAAATCAGTTGCTCTAATAATGTTGCTTTGTTCTGCTGGTGGCCGTTCACCATCAGGTTCAATCAAGTTCAATTGAACGTTCCGTACTTCAAATACATGATATAAATATGTTTATGTAGCAGTGGAACTTGGCATAAATTGGACTTTTTTTAATGGGGGCTCTTCATCACGTCTATTAATTTTTTTAAATATTAAATTCAAAGTTGTTCTTCAATTAGTTTTTTAAGTTTTTTCAATGAACACATAATCGCAGAAATTTCTGAATCACCTATCATGTAGATTTACAAATACCATTATTCGCAAACATTTAGCATGTGTTCGTTTGGCGCAGAGGCTAAAGATGAATCGATTGTTAAATGATAATCCACGGGTCCCAAAGTTTAATCCCCACCGAAGGCATGAAGAAAAAAAAAAGTAAGTAAAAATATTTGTAAATTCAATTATAATAGTACGTAACTTAGGTAGTTGAGATGAATGAATAATATAAAATTCAGAAATAAAAAAATGTATAATACATTATTAATTTGTTTTTGCTTTGAAGGTGAACTGAACAAGAGCTGCATAGAAGCTTTGTCAGCAATTTAAATCAGCTACACTACACTACACAATCTGCATAAACAATAAACAGCTTAAGCGCTTTTTCAACTAATAATCAGCATGAATTGTTACAAATTTCTTTTCCGTAGAAAAAATAGTGTATACAAGTTTCATGTAATGGTTATCAATACAATCGCATTAACCATACGAAACTCACCTTTGGCTCTTTTCGTATCCCAGTGACACCTTTGTTAAGGAGTCTTGTAGAATAGATAAAATATAATGGTAGAAATATATATAAAATATAAATGGTGTGTTTTAATTTTGCCCATTCATGAATATTTCTGTTTAAAATCTTTTTAAAATGAAAAAAATATATATTACCTACATATTTTCACACGTTTTGTACATTGTTAACTCCCAGCATCATTGTACTTACCAAAAAAAAAAATTGCGAAGTTACTGATAATAAAGTAATATTTCATATCATACATATATGAAAAACCATGTCGCATTTGAATATTCATTCATAAAGTTGAAATATGCATGAAAATTAAACAAAAACAGAGTATTTCCCATATATTTAGCATTGTACATCACCGATTGAGATTTCCACATGACGTCACACGCTGTCGGCTACATGCGCAAGAACATACCGTGAGTACTCAAGTGTATCGTGGGAAAGAGTACCAATTGTTGAATGTTATTAAATAAATGGCGAATGTGCTGAGACTGGTTGTACAATTTTCAATGTGTGACACCGAAAACGAAAAAGATCGCATGTTATCTTGAAGACAAATTTTTTTTTGGAAAAAATGCAAAAAGAGGTCGATTTTTATTTCTTGTAGAACATCTTAAGATCATATTCTCAACTATTCTACATCCCTCCCGTCCCCTCTATCACTATTACCAATAAAATTGAAATAACGTCAATTTAATTTTGAATCCATATTTCTTAAGTTCATTTTTTGAATATTTTTAAAATCAGCAATGGCGTTTGTTTATATATGGATAATCATATGATGAGATGCATACTTGGAAAACTATCGATTTATCTTGAACATTGGAATTGATTTCAGATTTATCGGTATTAAAAATAATACTGATAACCTTGATTGGTACTGAAAATAACAAACATTTCAATTGGGAACGTTTTTATCTTACACTATTCAACAACTCATTAATTGCTATCTATGTCTGCCTCTTGTGATACCTCAGGAAAACTAGCCTCCTGAATGTTCTCAACATGACCAGTTATTCTCAATTTTGCTGACTTGTCTCCAGCGCCGCTGTAATGCCAATGCATGCAAGTCTTTGGACCTTGCTTAGTTTTAGCATAGCAGAGGATTGTCTGATCTTTGGCCACCATACCAGAGATGCATATGTGATCCTGGGAATAACAACAATTTTGTACAGCCAGTGTACCATGCTAAGTCTAAGTCCCCACTGAGTGCCGTAAGTGCGTTTGGTAACCATGAAAGTCACCTCTGCTTTCTTGATCATGTGCTGGAGGTGTCGGTTCCAAGTTGAGCCTGGGTCTAGGATAATCCCAAGATATTTCACCTCATCCGACAATCGTATTGGTTCACCTTGAAGCGTCAGAGGGCCAAGTCCTTTCCTTTTCCTTCTTCTAGTGAACGCAGTTATCTGTGTTTTCGAGGACTAATACGTAGCAATACGTAGCAATAGAGTTAGCTGTGTACTAACTCCGGTGCTTTGCACCGCTGATATTTTGTCATATGTATATTGACTACGCAAACGTAGAAGGATCCAAGAGCTGGATAGTACATTCCGTATATTTCCCAAGCAAAGAGGTTTTCCCACCACCGCAAATAAGCGGCAATTGCATAATATACGACCAAGGAAAACATTCAACTGATTTTTCAATGCGATGCAAATGCACACCACACTCTATGGGGAAGCACAGACCTCAACGCAAGAGGTAAGTCATCAATATATGTACCTATCTAAGGAGCCCAGGGGGCAAAATAGAACTTTTAGGTCTCAGTGAATGTCACCCCAAAATACATACATACATACATACATACATACATACATACATACATACATA
>CAJUYH010006088.1:0-21134 GCA_910591685.1 Galerucella tenella
AAAATTGACATTTAATTAATAACTTATAGTACCTATAGGAGTAGAAAAAAATATCTATTAATAATTGTGAGTTATATATCCGTTATAAAAAAGTTTTCATTTTAATGTTACTTTTCTAAACACACTGTACCTACAAACAATCGAAGAAAAAATTATATGTTTCACACGGCAGGGAATCAGATTTACTGCATTGGATAGTTAAACAACTATAAATATAACTATAATGTAGGTAACAGTTCTATCTTCTTGAAATGAAACATATTCACATTAACTCTCAATCAATAAACTCCGTCCGATATCAGTTTACTCCATAATCTGCCCAGAAAATTGGCAGTTTGAAGCAACACCAAACAATAATAATAAATACCTATTGTAACATTTTTCACTAACAAACATCTAGTTTGTAATCTGAGCTATCTTTAAAATATCTGCTTATAACGTGATTTTTTATTGGCTTAGATTGGTATTATCTGTTCAAAATCTGACTATCTCTTAAATAGATAAAGAAGCCCTTCAAAACATTCGACATGGTATCCCAGCCATAGATAAATCCCAGCTACATAGTTTTTAGTTAGGGCTACGACACTCCGATTCAGTCGCTGAAGTTGAAACATGGACATGATCGCAGATTATTCCATATTTCATCTTCGGCAAACTGAATAATTAATATTAATTTTGCAAGGAAGAAGTAAAATATTATCATTTCCTATTTTAGTAAAACTTTAACGACATCCTTATTATTTCTCCCAATGGTAGATTGTAGCCTAAACTTAGCGAATCAACAGTGTCATAATATAAATCACAAACGATTTTCTGTCTCTTTTAACTAACAGGTTAAAATGTTAATAATTAGAATGCAACAAGAAATGCGTTGGCGAAATTGTAAACGTGGGATTATTATACTGTCGTTCGACTTCAGTGTTATGTACCTAATATCAAATACGTGATAGAGAATTTAAAAAATTTACAGGAGAATGTTTGTAATCGGAGAATTAATTGTATCTCAAAATCAAATGAGAACTATCTGTATAGGTACCTAATATCAAAGTCTAATATGTATGTTGTATCACCACCTATCATAACCTTACAAACCCTGTAGGTATAGGTATAGTAAAAATATCATTTATTTAGATTCGATGAATTTCTAATATAAAGATTTCCATCTGCCAATATTTTATGAAGAATATAATATAAACAGTTGAAGATAAAACGTAATTAAAAGAAATACTAAAAAACACTCGAAATACAAATTTTTTAAAAACCTTTTCGAATATAATTAGGTAGGTACCTATTATAATATAAAAAGTCTCAATTAATCGGGACATATGCACGTACGTATTCTTTTATTTGTCTTGTGAATGATCCCAACGTATGACACTGCTTAAGTGTATTTGGTAAGCTATTAAATAATACTAGCCCAGAACTAAACAGCGAGTCAATACCCATGTAAGCACCAACATACAGATTAGGTGCACTAATTCTTGTGTTATATGCTTGCATGTCCGAAATATATGTCATCTGGTCACAAAGATAACTTGGTAGTTTCTTATTCTTTATAAGTTTAAAAATGAATATCAACAAATTCAACGTCAGTCGTTGTTTAACAGACATAATTGATAAATGTATCCATCATATTCAATGGTTGTGAGCCTATTACATTTAAGTATTGCTCTCATTGCCCTATTCTGAGATTGTTTTTTCTAGCAAAATATATCAGTGTACTGCAATAGTCAAAATGGGGCGACACGATTGACCTGTATAATAGTCAGTCTTGCAAATTTAGAAATTTTACTAGCCACTCTATTTGGGAAATATATTTTAGTTGCAATTTTTCTTTCTATGTAGGTACCTACTTACAATGCTCATGTAGATTTAATTTTGGATCTAACATTACTCCCAAATACTTAAACTTAAATACTCTCTGAACTCTTTCATCATTTATTGTAATGTTAAATGACTTATTAATTTTACTGAGATTTCCTTTTTTCCCCAATATCATAAATTTGGTTTTCTGAATATTAATTTCCAAACCATTGTCACATAACCACTCAAATATATGTTAATTAGGTCCTCATTTAAATATTTCTCTATTTCATCTGCAATCTGCACTACCAGCAAAATATTGGGCGGAGTAGAATTCAATGAGACCTCTGGCGGAAAAAATTGTAACTAACGCAACGAGTAGAATAATTCGTTTTGCATTGTTTTTGTATTACAAGCAAGTCAACGTAATTACCGTAAATTCGTACTTTATTTATTTAATTTTGTGTCGGTGACAAGTTTAAAACTGTGTTTTTCTATTTAACTCAACTGTCATCAATTCTGAGGTGATATTCTTATATAATCAGAGATATTATGTTAGTCTATTTTTTGTTTTCATTGCAGATCAAAGAGAAAATAAGTCGATATTAAAGATTTAAATTATTACTCAATACAAACCTACCTTCCCTGCAGCTTTTGTAGATATTATTAGGCATATCAAAAATAAAATAAAAACACGAAATCAGTCCTAAAACTAAACAGTTGATTGAACGCTTGTTGTACTTTTCACTCAATACAAACTTACCTCCCCTGCAACTTCTGTAGATATACTTTTCCCGCATAGTGTCATCTGCAAATAATTCAATTTTACACCTTACAACATGCCTCACTATGTCATTGTACAGTAGGAAAAGTAATGGACCCAAAACGGAACCAAAAAGTAAACATTGAATTTAGAAGCTATGTTTCATTCAGTTTCGACCCATTCCCCATCAAAATCAATGCCTTCAACTCCTTTCGTTTGTTTTCCCTTTACTAATTTTTGAATTGATTTCCACATTTCCTTACTGTTGCCTTTATTATCATCAATTATCTGTTCATAATATTTTTTTGTTTCACCCTTATCATATGTTAGTAGTGTAGTAGTGTTTTGGGAAATCAAACCACAATCCTTTTTATATTTTATTCAACATTTCAGATATTTACCTTTACACACCTTTTGTACCTAATCCCTTTTTTATTTCAGATAGGTAGGTAGGTAGTTATCGAGATATTTGATAACTTTTACAAACTTACTTTTTTGCTTTCTTTATACCTACCTATAAAAATACTTATTTTATTGTATCCACACCTACAATCTTCAAATTTATACTTAAACTCAATGTCCATTTTTACACCTAATTTAATAAAACCTGTCCTAATCTTTGTGTTAATAATAATTTTATTTAAGCAATCTTTTTAGTCCACCCCAAAGGTGATGAAGATTTTATCAGAACAAGAAACAAGATTCTTACTCTCTAATAATATTTAGCAATAACACAGATTGTTGTTTTAATAGGTACATCAACCCTATAACACACAGTTTGTATGCTGAATTCTGTAACGTACGTTTGTTACTCCTATCTCCCCCATACGCTATTTAAAATTTAATTTCTTTTGGTGCATCCTAGAATTCGGCATTAATATAAAATTATGAATGAATACCTAACACATGTTTTTACTAGATACGAATAATTAGCAGCTCGATATAAATAACTATAAATTCATATAGGTAGTCTGAACAATGACAAAAACATTGAAAAATATTTATAATTTTAAGAAACGCCTTACGCCCTACATTCAAATGAAGAAGTCCAGACGGTTAAACCAAATCTAGTAACTTACAGTGCTGCCACCCGGGGGTGGGGGCATCTATATAAGGCAGACTAGGCGGCAGCCATTACATTTCAGATCAACGCATCGAAGAGAGCGTTTGTGTTTTCTAGTTAGTTATACATAAATTTTATATATCAAAATGAGGGAAATTGTTCACATCCAAGCCGGCCAATGCGGTAACCAAATTGGAGCCAAAGTGAGTATTCATTTATTGTTGAAACATGTTATATCTTTAGTATGTAGTTAATCATTAGTAGTTTTTGAATCACCCGGCCATCTTGTACCTAACTCTCCAATTGATCCAATGTTTTAATACTTCTGAGATTAAATTAAATTACTAGTATGTAGAATTACATTATATTGAATGTTTTTCAATCAATTTTATAAAAATGTATCTGCAGTTGTAAAAGCGAAATTAGCCGGCCGGCTGGCTGCTGTATTGATTTTCCTAAAAACATTGACGTGTCTAGGCGTCGCTGACTAACGGTTTTTTTTTGTTCTATGGGGATAACGTTTTATTTTTAAATGCCGATTTAATGAATTTATAGAATATTACAAATATATTTAGTCATTAATTTTCCAAAATTCATTTGGATTATAATAAATTTTCATAATAGTATCTTGACATGCTGAAGACGATGTTTTCATACAGGCTAGTATTTTTTAACGGTCAACTGAAAGTTGTTACAGGACGCGTCTTTTCTTATTGATCTAATATTTTGATCGTCTTCATTTTTTTTTAAACAAAATTTTGTATTTATAATTTTCGGATAGGTACCATTACCAAGTAACATAATAAAACGGGACTCTTGAAATTTTTGCACTTCGCTGAACACTGTTCTTAAACCAAGTTCAATGTCCTCTTAGAAGTTAATTGTCTCTTGCAGAAGTTAATTGTCTCTTGCATGCATTTTGTTTCTTTGATGATCCGTTAAATACCTACAAATAAAAGAAAGCTGATGGGATGCTGATCTTTAGCAATTTCTCTCGGTGGCATAAAGTGGAACAGAAAGAATGTAGGTAAATGAACTTTCATTGGAATTTGGGTTAGGTGTCTTCTTTTTTATTACCTGTATTGAAGTTTTATAACTTCATTTTTGTTCTTTTTGATAATCACTTTAAGGTTGATATTCCAAGTTTTCTGAATATAATCTGTTTTCAGCAAACTGTCTCAAAACTACACTAAAATATTGCTATCATAACAAAATAAAATTATAGTAACTTATTTATAAAATGAATATATAGGTATAGGGTGTTCTGTTTAACTATATGTATATGTAATCACGTAAGTAACTTCTATACAGACAAAATCTTCGGTTTTAACGTGAGTTTTATTGAAAAAACCAATTAATGAAAATTCTTGTCTAATTTTTTAAATATTGATTATTATCCTTTAATATCACATTTTCGGTAAATTTATTTTGTGTACCCAGTAATGAATTTTTTCTTCATTCTTAAAAAATGTTGATTAGTAATGCATAACATTGGATTGGAGCACTGCCAAACTGCCGCTTTCAAAAAACTGTTTCCTAGGTTCCTAGTGTTATTAAATTAATTCGTCTACCTCTTTTAGAATGCATTGAAAAACTTAACAACTAGTTTATGGATTGAGGGGTCCAGCCTATTTACTTTTCGAAATACTGAGTCTTGAAGTTATGAAAAATTGAATGTTTTTATTTTAGAACTTGAAAAGGATGAATAAATTGATTTGACATTTGGCAGACTGTTTTAAATAATGTAAAAGGGCATAATTTGATGAAAAAACATGTATCAATTCTTGATGCAGTGGTGTACGTTTAGGACAATATGTCACTTTTCCCCTCCCAGTTCTTACGCCACTGGCATTTCAAGCTATCTTCATTTTGTATTCCTCGTGATTTTCACGTGAAAAACGTTTAACCCTTCCATATCCAAAAATAACTACTAAACTACTAATGGTTAAAATATGTAACAGAAACTAATTTGTAAAACAGAAATGCATCTAAAACATTGGGAAAACATTGTCCAAACTTGTGATTTTATTACCTATTAAAGTGATGTTTCATACTTGATGGTAACATTGAATATCTTGAAAGCTAAACATTTTTGGATACGAGAAGGTTTTTGTTTTTCACGTGAAAACCATTGAGGAATACAAAATTGAATGAAATGGCAGTGGCGTGAGTAGTGGGAGGGGAAAGGTGACATATTCTCCTAAATGTACACCACTGGATCAATAATTGGAACATGTTTTTCCATCAAAATATGCCCATCTACATTTAAAAACAACCTGCCAAATATCAAATTAAAACATTTCATTTTTCATAAGTTTTAACACCTTCGAAAAGTGAGTGGGCTGGACCCATCAATTCTTTCATTTTGTCCAATTTCACACCTAGGTACCTATCACTTATTTATTTGTAGCTTCAAAAGCGTTTTAAAATATTTTTCATTCTTCAGCCGATTTTATTTCCTAGATTAAAAATGTTTTTCGTGTACCAGTAAAAGCGACTATTTTTCTAAAAGTTTATAGGTATAAACCTCATTTATATTTTCAAATATTCATCAGCAGTATATTAAAACCTGAAGATCAGTTGGTTTGACTTGAATAAATTTAATTACAAAATTGTGTACCTTAAATGGGAAAGTATTATATAATGGTGACGACTCTCCGGTTTGTGTTTATCTATATATAGAAATGACCTAACTCGTATTTGCAAGTATTATGAAGTTGATTGTTTAGTTTAAAAATATCTATAGAAATCGTCACCGTATATAGAAGTTGTTGTATAGTGTAACTATTGTTAATGTGATGACCCATATTTTTAATCCCTTTGAAGGAAAAAGCCGCCCAATGGCGTGCATAAAATTATTTTATAAATTCGAATATTGTGAAATAATGCTTTTCAAATGTAATTCAAATTAATATAGTAAATTGAAAGTAACCTGCATAAAATTTGTAATACAATTCAAGGTCATCACATTAACATTAGTTACACTATAAATTCTTGTGTGTGTGGGCAGTTATGAATTCGCTTTTAACCTATGTCAATTAGCGCCTTTGAACAATTTGATACAAATCTCACATTTTTTGACGTTTTGTCTTAACTAGATACTGTGATGGATTAGCTTTCAGTGACATTTAAATGTTATTCTCCTAATTTTGTCTTCAGTTGACTGTCTGCCAATTTCCGCATTTCATCATAACCTTTGATTTTAAACCAAACACTAAAACTCTTGTTATCTTCGTTATTACAGTTGGAAATGAATTTTCAGTTTTAGTTTTATGACCTCATAATTCACAAATCAAACTGTTTTACCCTAGCAACAGATGTTGTATGACCAAATTATTTCTTTAACGTATTTTCTTCGAAATTTGATTCATTTTTCTCTGATATGAATATTACCTATATTTATGACATGAATGATATGAATATTAAAACCCATATTATTTATGATATAAATATTAAAGGTAATGTTTAAAAGTTGTAATGTTGTGAGTAAAGCGGGTTCAATGTCAGTCACATACCATTTAAAAATAAATATCGATGACTTCATCAGCTTGTGGAACACTCCACTTATATATTTTTTTCAATTGTAACGACCGCTGTGGATCCGATAAAGTCAAATATTGCTCACTATTTTATCTAAATAGAATGAAACGTAGCCACTTGGTATTTAGATTTTATTTTAGATTGCAAATAAACTAATACGTACTTTAAGTATTATATCAGCATATACTTATATGGAATATTCCAGGCTGTATATAAAATGAGGTTCCCTGTTTATCTACTATGTATCCAACTTTTTAGTGGCATTATATAGGAGATAGATGTAAATATTTTCTAGTTTGGTTTAAAAAAATTTCAAGAAAATACAGATTGATCAAGCCTGTTTCAGCTAACCCTGACTTTTTGTGTATCCATAAATTATATGAAACTTATAGGAATTGTTGAATAATGCAGGTACAGTCAAAGGCAAATGAAACGCACAAGACAAACACTAAAAATTCATAAAAATTCAATTAGTTTCAATGATTGGTGGTAAGCCTTCGCTAAAATGTATTAGAAATACTTCAATTGTGACCTAAAAAACTTAGATCTGTTTGATGGGGATAGCAGAAGTTCAAATAATGCAGTCTCAACCTAATCCCAGTTGTGCGTTTCATTTGACTTTGTACACGGTTATTCATTATAAATGTCCCAGCCCCTACCATAGTTATTATTGTATAAACAAAATTTTTTTTTAAATAAAAGTACAGTGGCGTGCATAGTTTGGGGGACACAAAAAAATTATTATATTATTGAATTTTTGAAAAGATGTTTCTGTTCTGATTTCAAAAATATACCATATCATACCCCTGTCTTACACCGTTCTTAAGATATTAAAGGATAAATAATTCTATAAATATTGAAAAGTCAATATTATCAAAGAAATCTATGTTATATTCGTTATCTATTATTTGTAATTTTAATTAAATCTTGACCAAAACTTTTATTTAATATCTAAAGAACGGTGTAAGATAGGGGTATGACATGGTATATTTTTGAAATCAGAAGAACATCTTTTAAAAAATTCAATAATATATAGGGTGTCTCATTTAAAAAAAAAACTAATAATTTTTTTTGTGTCCCCTAAACTACGCACGCCACTGTACTTTTGTTAACGTTATAATAAAATTAGTTTATAACCACACAACTTTTATTTAAATTTTTTTTTGTTTATACAATAATAACTATAGTAGGTAGGGGCTGGGACATTTATAATGTCCATCGTAAAGGTGCTACTTGATATTTATTTATTTTAAAATGGGGGATGGGGAGGGGGGTTGAGAAAGAAAAACAAATATTGATACAATTTTAAAACCTTATTAACTAGTAGAAGACCACTATCTTTGAAGATTAACCTAGAAGTAGAAATTTTAAGAAATGTTCTATAAATGGCACCATCTCCGGTTCTGGTCGACTTCGCGACCCTCATAATTTTATGTTAATTTTAAATTTGTTTGAATTCAACAATTCAACTATTTTGAAAGCACTTTGCCCATATCATTTGGTTTGATATTTTTGAATACGTTCTGTAATTTTTGTCTTAGTTTGTGGTGTTTGAGTTTGTTATATACATTTTAAGATAGCTATATCTAAAAGTAAAAAATCAAGTGGATTCAAACAGGGTGGATCATTCGGATTTTTCTTTAAGATGATTGTGTATTAGAACCGTACGCATGTGCATTTTTTGTTATTATGGGCATAACATAATGAAGAAACTGATTATTGATATGTTGAGTTAGTACTTTCAAAAATCTAATAATAATAATACTTCTCAAACATAAAGTTTACAGCAAGGGTTTGGGGTTAACAAAAATTTCGATATTCTCCACGAATAAAATAACATGAAATTATTCATTCAAAATAAAAGAACGTAATTTTAAAATGTTCCATATATATATATATATATATATATCCAGTAATTATCTTGGCAGATTCATAACTTGAGTTATTCAGAGTCGAAATTAGTGCATTAAAATTATCAAAACAATTGGCTTTTGGCATCATTACTGAAGTCTTATTACGGTGAAACGTTGCGTGGCATTGAAATTTATAGCATGGCACCTTCACCTGCATTCAATTCGAACTTCGAATACATTTTTTGGTATTCCTTGAATGTTTTGGAAATTTATACATCTGTTGATGCAATTCTTGTCAATTCTGAAATCGGTCAACGTCAAGTAATGCTATATTTATGCTGTAGAATTATTAATTTATAATTCTGAAAGATTCCACTTAGTAAGAGTTGAAACGATTTCTACCTGAAAACATAAAAATCCCAGGTTTTACTTTCATTCTCTGTTATTGCTTTACCGCATAGGGCTTAGAAAGAGTGTATTGATTTTTCTTTCTGTGAGGGTACAAACAGACAGTCACGCATTTGCTGAATCACTATTGAAAAATATTAAACAAGTAATTTGATTAATTTCATTTTAAAAGAAGTTAATTGGATTAGTGAGGTTAAATGCCACACAGTGAATTAATACTGTCAAGCTGACAATTTTTATCTAAGGCAAGGAGAGTGGTCCCGTAACCCGAATTGTATGCTATTGCCACATCGCCGATGGTGTCAGTGGCGTAACAAAATAATTACATTTTTTCCAATGTACTTATAATTGTTTTCTGAGTTTTGAGAAATGAATGTTGAAGAGAGATAATGGGTTGGTACCAAAGGAAGGAAATCAACAAAATTGAGCAATATTACACATAATATATGATTTATTATTACAAAAAATAAATACATATAAAATGGTGTCCACTAAAAAGTGTGTAACAGAACGCAAGTGTAAAATAAGGTGGAGTGCGGTATCCAAATGCTTTCTTAATTTTACATTTTTATACATCGTAAAACTCCTGAAAAATTAATAGGAGAGCATCAAAAAATGTCCACAATATCAAGTTTCTCAAACCATGCTTCGGGTCGAGACTACTGGCCCTCCATAAATGTAATCTGTTTTTATGTTCCTTTTCTTGAGGAAAACCTATGTCTTTTCATGATTGGCAACACACTCCTATCTTTATATCTTATTTAATCTCAGTATTAAAAATTTCAAATATAAATAAACCTGCTCTATAAACTAATATAACCTTCATAAAAATTATTGATCACGTCATCGATGTGAAAGAAAATATTGAAAAAACAATTAATTCAATAAAATGAGTCAAAGTGCAAGTGCTCAACATTGATTATGGTTACGGCTAATTTTAGAACATGAAGTAATAGAGGCTGTCATCAGAGTTATCAAATTTGGTGATTATTTAACGAAGTTTGTTATTTTCATTTTTTTATTTAATTGGATTGGATTTAATAGGATTAAGTACGATAATTTTTATCATAAGTGTCAAGGTGGAATAGAACATTCGCGTTAATCGTTTTTGAAGTAGTGTCACCTAGGAGTTTTTCTATTTTTGTTGATTATACATTTTTTAGTTAAATGGAAGTAAGAATATTTATTTTTGAAATGGTAGAAAAATCTTCCTAGGTCCCTTTTCAAGACCTATGCTGTATACACAAGACTGGCACAAGTTTTATTTTCCAGTAAAAATTGTAATAAAATGAACAATTTTTAGTAGTTACACTGTAGTTGATTTTTTATTATAACTGGTCTCAGGTTTAGACAGAATATTTAGAAAATGTGGATATGACAATCAATATGTTTTCGCATACCTACAAAAAGAAAAAGCTACATTATACTACAATGATTTGAAATGTATTGCAATAATTTTCATGAAAAAATAATCGGGGGTTGGACGTTTTTAATTCTCTATGGTCTATATTTGTACCTCGAAAAAATTTACATTCATTTATATAATGTGTAGGAAGATTATTGGAAACTTTATCACCAAATCCTCTTATCCTTATTGTTTTTTTTTTTGTATAAATGGAGCACCTATACACAACCTCGTATTTATAAAATCTTGATGCTTAATATTAAAACATTCTCTTTTTTTTCAGTTCTGGGAAATCATTTCCGATGAACACGGTATCGACCCTACCGGAGCATACCATGGAGATTCCGACCTACAATTGGAAAGAATCAACGTCTATTACAATGAGGCCTCCGGCGGAAAATACGTACCCCGCGCCATCCTTGTCGATTTGGAACCTGGTACCATGGATTCAGTACGATCTGGTCCATTCGGTCAAATTTTCAGACCGGATAACTTCGTTTTCGGACAATCTGGTGCCGGTAATAATTGGGCAAAAGGACATTACACAGAAGGTGCTGAGTTAGTAGATTCAGTATTGGATGTTGTTCGAAAAGAAGCCGAATCATGCGACTGTTTACAAGGATTCCAACTTACACATTCTCTTGGAGGTGGTACCGGCTCTGGTATGGGTACCCTTCTAATTTCCAAAATCCGTGAAGAATACCCAGATAGAATAATGAATACATACTCAGTAGTCCCCTCTCCAAAAGTATCTGACACAGTAGTAGAACCATACAATGCCACACTTTCAGTACATCAATTGGTAGAAAACACAGATGAAACTTACTGTATTGACAATGAAGCTCTCTACGATATTTGCTTCAGAACTTTGAAACTCACCACCCCCACATATGGAGACTTGAACCATTTAGTATCTCTTACAATGTCTGGTGTTACCACCTGCCTTAGGTTCCCCGGTCAGTTGAACGCTGATCTTAGGAAATTAGCTGTTAACATGGTACCTTTCCCACGTCTCCACTTCTTCATGCCCGGTTTCGCTCCACTTACATCCAGAGGTAGCCAACAATACAGGGCGTTGACAGTTCCAGAGCTCACACAGCAAATGTTCGATGCCAAGAACATGATGGCTGCTTGTGATCCCAGACACGGAAGGTATCTTACAGTGGCTGCCGTATTTAGAGGTAATACATTTGAATAAATTGAAACTAATGAAATATTAATGATATTTATTTGTTTTCAACAGGTAGAATGTCGATGAAGGAAGTTGACGAACAAATGCTCAACATTCAAAATAAGAATAGCAGCTACTTCGTCGAATGGATTCCAAATAACGTGAAAACCGCCGTTTGTGATATTCCACCAAGAGGTCTTAAAATGTCTGCCACTTTCATCGGTAACTCCACCGCCATTCAAGAACTGTTCAAACGTATCTCTGAACAATTCACTGCTATGTTCAGGAGGAAAGCTTTCTTGCATTGGTAAGTTTGACTCTTGCAAATTGGAATACTTAACTCGAAAATTTCACTGGAAATCTCCCTAGTGCTTGGATTATTGCTATACATTTTTTGAGTACATGAATTTTAAAAGACAAATTTCCTGCAATTAATTCAGACAACAGGGGGATTTAGGCAGAAAATTTTATATCAGACATCAAAAGGAAAAACAAGACAAATATCTATTTATACATCATCAATAAATAAATAGAAGCCTGTGTGTAATGCAAGGTTTGACATTTTATTATAAAAAACTGATTCAAGATTTGGAAACAAAAACAATAATTTAATCGACCAATTAATAGAGGATAATAATACTATTTGCGAAAAAAATATCGCGAACATTATGAATTTTAATAATGTTGCCATAACTTTTCTCAAGCATGTTGCTTTAAGGTAACGAGCAACACGCTTTCGAAATCTATGACAAAATTATTGCAAATTATCAATGTTCTTGGTATATTATAGCTGAAAAGAAATGTCGCGATTTGGATAGAACTACAGATTTAATTCAAGTATGTAAAGTATTCAATAAACTGCGTATAAAGTCATTCGATTATATTTGTGTGCATTATTTTTTTCATGCAGTGTTTATATCTAGTATTTATGGGGGACGCAAATCGTATATGTGATTATTTATATAAAATTGATTGATTTCATTCAGTTTTCCTATTGGTATAAAATTTTCATGTGAAACATACTGCATTTTGATTTTGGCGATCGGTATACATAATTATAAAAAGGCCAGAAGTATTAAATTTAACCAGTTTTCATATAAAGTATGCTGAAAACGATGAACTAACGAAAAAGTACCGGATGCTGTAAATAGAACGATTTTCTTATACAGTGTGTCTCCCAAGTAGTATTCTCGCATTTTAACTTGTTGAATTTTTTCCTTTTGAATTTTCCCTTGTTTGAAATTTTTTGAGGGATCTCGTGTTGATCGGATTGTCTATATTCATAGGTACACCGGAGAAGGTATGGACGAAATGGAATTCACTGAAGCCGAATCAAACATGAACGATTTGGTATCTGAGTACCAACAATACCAAGAAGCCACCGCCGACGAAGATGCCGAATTCGATGAAGATCAGGAAGCCGAAGTTGATGAAAATTAAATTTGTAGATCTGAAATCGAAGCTTTATAACGTTTTTTTTTTGTTTTAAAAATTTTCTCTTTTCCTCTTTTTTATTTAAGCATGTTTTTTGTACAGTTTCTACATTCCCGTTTTTTGTAAATTTTTCGAATACATTACTTAAATTATTCAAAGACTGACTTTTAGTTGCTTTTACGTTTTCTGGAAACTACAGGAAGTGTTAGATTTTTTAACATGTTTTGCGTAATTGTTTCTTTTACTGAAATAGGCATTAAAACTGCTGCCATTACTTCTACTAAATTGCATTTTATTCACCAACCTTTACCAAATCTTGATACACCTTCTAAAGAAAAAGGTGTATACAGAGGAAGCAAAAGTTAGACGTTGTAATGAAAAAAATCATATGAAAGGGTGGTACATATTATTTTTATAATAAATTGGACGATTGACAAGTAGTGAGAGGTTACGAAAATTTATATGGTTTTGATAGTCGAGAGCTAAAATTTGGTTAGACGATCGATGTAGGCAAATGATATTTTAAGAAGCGCATCGACTATTGTAGGAATTGATTTTGTTTTGAGAGTAGATTTCAAAAAGGTAAGTTGAATGTATTAGTTTTTTGATACCCACTGACATTCAATCAATTCAGGGACCTCCTGGTCTCAAGGTACGTTGATCAGGGTGCTAAGATTGAATATTATCCTCTCAAAGTACAGACCTTCTGGTCTAAGTTTTATTGAATATTGCACAAAAAGTTTAGCTTTATAATTGGTATGAAAAAAATTGCATTTTTTAATCCAATTTTGCGTCTCACGTCGGCACAGTAATAGTAACCAATTTGCGTTTTACTACATAAATTGGCTTCCTTGAGGAACTTGATCTGAGGACGTCTTGTCTCTGTGTCTTAGTTTACGGCATTCGGTAAGAATATGGTTGTAGGGTGATTGGTAATTGACAGGAGCATACTGGTCAAGACGAATTACAATTTGATCGAATTATTTCAAAATGAGTTTTGAATGAGCTAGAAACTATGTTGAATCTGATACAGGGCTGTAAATTACTGGTGGAATGAGGAAATAGACAGTCTGTAGAGGTAGTGTAAGAAGGAACAAAGACGAATGTTGAGGGGACAAGCAAGGGTGGAGGGAAAAGGGGAATATAAGGAGAAGAAGGAACTAGAACGCAGGGTGGAGAGGGAAAAAAGAAAGTGGGAAGAGTTACTGGAGGAATTGGAAAACAACCCATAGGGAAAGGCGTATGAGATACGGTGAAAAGAATGGGCGGGAATAGGAACGTGGTGCTAGAGGAAGTTTGGGAGAAAGAGATTATTGGCAAATTGTTCACAGGGGTAGAAGGAGGAGGGGAAGGGAGATTATTGGCAAATTGTTCACAGGGGTAGGAGGAGGGGAAGGCAGGATTCGGGAAGCCCAGGATACTAAGGGATAGGGAAAATTGGAAAGATAGGATAGATGGCATGAGAGGTGATATGGTGAAGAGGCTGTTGGATGACAATGGTGAGTACTGTTTGGAACTATTTAACAGGGTACTGAGGGAGGAAGAGTTCCCGGAAAGGTGGGCAGGGTGATACTGGTTAAGAAGACGGGTAGGGAGGAGTGGCGGGTGGGGGACTACAGGCTTATCAGCCTGCTGTGTGGTATAGGTGAATTAATGGAGGGGGTAATTAAGGTTAGGATTGAGGAGGAAGCTGGTAGGAATGGGGGTTTTAAAGAAAACCAACATGGGTTTATGGAAGGGAAATCGTGCACCTCAGCGCTGGGCAGGGTAGGGTGGTGGCCTTGGTGGAAATGAATAAGAAATAGGCCCTACTCGTGTTCTTCGACGAAGGGAACGCGTTCATCAGTGTCAGTAAACGGGTGGTGTTGAGCGCGATGCTGAGGCTCGGAGAAGGGGGGGCTAGTTAATCTAGTAGAGAACTACTTGACGGGGAGTGTGATAGTTGACTCTAGAGGGAGGATGTATGGGATGGAGATTGGAGTGCCCCATGGCTCGGTTCTGGGACCGACGCTCTGGAAGAATGTGTTTGACGAAGTTTGTGGAATCGTATGTAAAGAGGGATGTGAGATTACGGTGTATGCGGACGATGTCTGCCTGGTATGTACGGCAAAGTGAGAGTCGGAGATAGAATGAAAGGAGCAGAGGATGTGTAGGAAGATTTTGGAGAAGATAGAGCAGTGTGGACTGAAAGTAGCTAAGTATAAGACATAAGGTGGGGCTACTGGTGAAGAGCCGGAGCAAAAGAAGGGAACTAGGGGTGAAGGGAAAGAAAATTCGGATAGAGAAGGCGGAGGAATATAATATTAATAATAATAGATTTATTGACCAAGATAAACAAAAAATAACAATCTGATTATTACAAAATAAGTATAGTATAATTTTGGTCAAAAGGACTACTGATCAGTAAAACTGTTCTTCTTCAGAAGCCTTTACAAAAAAAAGGAAAACAAAAGGAACATACTTACTATCTAAATGGACAATACACTTTAATTCCTACGTTATAAGGTTATTATACAAGAGTATGGTTTTAGGGTAGATTTGTACAATGGTCATTAAAAATAAGTTTGGTTACTCTGTTTTTGAATAGTGAGATAGGCAATTCTTTTAATTCGTCCGATAGAAGGTTATAAATGTTTCGAGATGTGATAAGTGAAAGAATTTTCAAATTGAGTTGTTCGATGTTTAGGAATATTAATAAATGTTTCCGACGAATGTTCACATTGTGAACATCTGTCCGAAAAGAGATTTTGTTGTAGAGATATGGAGGGCTCTGTGCTGCTATAAATTTATGAAATAGGCATAGTGCATGAACCTTTCTGCGATTCTCCATATTCAGCCAGTTTGCCATTTTCGGGGTGTGTGATATTTTACCAAATTTTCTAATTCCATAGGTGAGTCTTAGACAAGAGTTTTGCAGTTTTTGTAATCTTCTGTGTTCGACACTATTAAGGCTGGGACCATAGACATAGTCACAATAATTCGCTAGCGACAGAACTAATGTATCAGCTCTTTCTTCAGATGACTATTCAAAACATGTCTATTTAAAAATATTAATTTGAGTTTGGCATATGACTTCTGAAGGATATGAGATATATGGTGATCGAATTTAAGTTTGTCATCTAAATAAAGCCCCAAGTTTTTTGCGTAAGTTGTAGTCGTTATTACGCTATTGTTGATCTTGATATTAAAATCTACTGCAGACCTCCTTCCAAATTGCAGAACCAATGATTTCGACGGATTTATCATTAGATCGTGTTTTTAAAAAAGCTCCACCAACGCGTTAATGTCCTCATTAATATTTTTTTCTGATTCTGCAATTAATAAAGGGTCAAAAAGTAGTATAATTGAGTATCATTGAAAAGTGCAGTTTTTCAGAACCGATGTGAAATTGCTTGTATATATTGTATACAACAAAGGCCCTAGAATAGAACCTTTTGAGCAACTCCACGATTTATATACCCAACGTCTGAGTGATTACCTGCTAGCATAACCTTTTGACTCCTCTCACTTGGATAATTTAAAAAAAACTCAACAGTTTTGGGACTAAAACCTATGTAGTTTAAAACAGCTAAAAGTAATTGATGGTTTATCATATCGAAAGCCTTACTATAGTCAAGTAATATCAAGACTCCGATCTTACCTTTGTCACGTTCTCTGAATATGTCGTCTGTGATGTTTAATAGAGCAGTGCCGCAACTGTGTCCTGCTCTAAAACCCGATTGATTTTGGGGGAGAATATTATAGGTATCTAGATGACAACGAATTTGCTGGTTTATAATTCTTTCTAGAATTTTGGGGTATGGTTGGATAGCCAATTATCCTTCAAAATCCATATGTTGAAGGCTTCACAGATGGCAAAAGTAAGGGCAGCATGGCTGGGGAGATTAATGGGTAATGTCAATGGACCAGGAGAGCGAAAAAGGATAATTGGTTAGGTTAGGTAGGGCGCTAGAGCAGAGTATGCTGTATGGCGCGGGGTGAAAAAACAGGGGTAAATGCGAGGGTTAGGTCACTCCTGCGGGTGCAGAGAGGGATACTCCTGAGGGTGGTGCAGGAGTACAGGACAGTGGGTGTACTGGTAGCAGCGGTGCTGTCAAGATCCTATCCATTGGACGTAATGGCTAGAGCCAGACAGAAACGCTGGAGGGATGCGACCAGAAGGGAAGTACAGGAATGGATGGATGAGGAAATGGAGAGAAGGTGGGATGAGTATGTGGGCGCGCTAAAAGTAGCGATTGGGAGCAGGAGAGATTTGGTGGACCGGAAATTCGGGAAGGTGAACCACTTCTAAACGCAGGTGCTCACATAAGGACATGGGTCGAGATTAGGTTACCTCCACAAGATTGGGAAAAGAGATACTGGAGTGTGCTAGAGATGTGAAGTGGAGGATGATGTGGGATATGTGTTTAGATGCTGGAAGCAGTGTTGCCAACCCGAATTTTAAAAATTTTGTAGATTATGTGCCAAATGTTGGTAGAAATTGGTAGAATGTGAAATGCAAAATTGGTAGATCTACCACCTTATTTTAGAAGATTTTTCAATATTGAAAATGCAAGAACTGTTCTTAAAATGTTTATTTTTGGAACTTATACATATTTTTATTAAAATTTTTTAAATGTTCTGCGCTAGGCTGCCCGTTGTCTGCTATTGTTTGTCTCCGTGCAAATTCTATTGCTCTGGAAGGTTTTCATATTATTAATTGCAGAAAACAATCTCTCAACGTTGGCGCTGCTATGTGGAAGTGCGAGTAATTTTCTCACGAATTCGCATAGCAGGGGAAACATTGGAGACTGGTCTCCTTTTTTAATGGATTCTGCTTCCAGAATTCTTCAACTGTAGGTTCCACATTATTTTCAGTGGAATGAAATGTCATGTTTCTTAATGATCTCCACTCTCGGTCCAATTCGGTTAAGTTTTCTGGGCATAGTCTTGAAAATAAAAATATACCTAAATTGAAAAAATATTCAAAAGTGGACAACATTAATAATTATAATTATGTTTACCCAAGTAACAATTTATGCTGATTATTGGTTGAAAAAGCGCTTAAGCGGTTTATTGTTTAGTCTAAAGCTGAATATCGGTATCAAATTTATGTTGAATAAACCCTTGTTCAGCTCTTATTCACCCAAAAGTGGAGAATTTAAACAGCTATTACTGGACGTTATGGCTGCCAGTCATGACTGAAGAATAGCTTATTCAGCTTTTATTCAGTCGTTGTAGCTCTGCCTTTATGCAGATTGTGTAGTGTAGTATAGCTGATTTAAATTGCTGAGAAAGCTTCTATGCAGCTCTTGTTCAGTTCACCTTCAAAGCAGAAACAAATTAATATGCATTATACATTTTATTATTTCTGAATTTTATATTATTTATTCATCTCAACTAGGTACCTAGCTAAGTTACATGCTATTATAATTGAATTTACAAATATTTTTACTTACCTTTTTTTTCTTCCTTCCTTCGGTGGGGATTGAACCTGGGACCCGTGGATTATCATTTAACAATCGATTCATCTTTAGCCTCTGCGCCAAACGAACACATGCTAAATGTTTGCGAATAATGGTATTTGTAAATCTACATGATACATGATTCAAAAATTTTTACGATTATGTGTTTATTGAAAAAAACTTACTAATTGAAGAACAACTTTAAATTTAATATTTAAAAAAAATTTTCTACTAACGTGCGGAAAGTGAATCTTTTCCGCACTAAAAAGCGTGCGGAAAGAGTCACTTTTCCGCACTAGTGCGGAAAGTAAATTTATTGACATTTGAGGAATATACTGACATTTGAATATTCAAAATATGTATTTTGTATATCCAAGTTTACCAAATGACTGAAAAATTAATAAATTTATTATAATGCTGCTATAATTTTTAATAAAAAAAACTTATTTTTCAATAATTTTTTGATGGCCCTGGTATAAGCCTCATCAAATGAATGTCAAATAATAATAATTAATTTGTTGTATATAATGAGAAATGTTGATTTATGATATTTTATACTTTTGGGTTCTTTCCGCATGCTAGTAGAAAAAATAGTGTACCTAACACGTGCGTAAAGTGACTTTTCCGCACTAGTTAGGTAAACTACTATAATAGACGTGATGAAGAGCCCCCATTAAAAAAAGTTCCAAGTTCCACTGCTACATTAACATATTTATATCATGTAGGTATTAGAAGTACCGAACGTTCAATTAAACTTGATTGAACCTGATGATGAACGGCCACCAGCAGAACCAAGCAACATTATCAGAGCAACTGATGTCTTCATAAATTCACCAGAGCCTGATGAACTGCCACAAGCATCACCAAGCAACATTATAAATGCAAATCATGTAATGAATGCAAGCTTTATAAATTTGCCAGTCAAGTGACATAATCAAAAACATAACCTAAGAATCGCTAAATGATATACACGACTGCATGCATAAATTCTCATTTCAGCGAATATCAAATGGCTGAAGTACTATATATTTAAGTATCTATTTTTTGTTCACACACTACGTATATATTTGAACAATATTTTCAAAATTAGCTGAAATAGAACTTCTTCAGTCTGCGTTAATAAAAGCTGAACAGTGGCTCTCAACTTTACTGAAGAAGGGTTTATTCAGTGCATACTAAGCTGACTATGAATAGCTGAGCTACAGCTGTTCAAATTTCTGTAAAAGCGCTTAACCAGCTCATGTTCAGCCATTTTTAAATAGCTGAACAATGAAATATTTGATGAGTAGAGAAACTTTTTCAGCCTGTATTCAGCTAGTAATAAATAGCTGAACAACACCGGATTACGTAAGCTAAAGAAATGCTTATTCAACCCAAAAGTTCAGCTACATGAGCATATTGCTGAACAATATCTACTAAGTTGGCTGAAGAGGCACTTATTCAGTATGTAGTTCAGCTTTATGGATGCTGCTGTATAATGGCATCTATATTGTCTGATTCGGCGCTTATTCAGCTCATTATTCAAGTTATTAGCTTAATCAGTCCTTAACACCATCAATCAACTACTAATCAGCTTATTGTCTGAACAGGCCCAATAAATCAGCGTTCATTGTTACTTGGGTAACTTGCCTGGAAAGAGAACTCCTAAATGAGCAACAGTTGTGATTGCATGTTTTTCAATGATATGTTTAGGATTCTTAAATTCAAGACATTTTAATCTTTGCTTTTCATTAAAACAAAAACGCTGATTTATTTGTTTTACACTCTACATGTAAAAGAGAATGCATTTTTCTTTAAACTGTACTAGGTATTTCTATTTCATTCATTCTAGCCACAAAGTCTTGTTTCAATAGGTGTGTTCTTTTTGACTGAGATCTCAGCTCACTTCAGTTAAAGTGATCTGAGTTAAAGTGATGTGAGGCGATCTTCCGACGCATGCGTGAATAGGAGACAAAAAACATATAAATTCGTAATAGCATCTAATAATGTTATTGTATCCATAATTATTTCTCTTTTATTTAGTCAATTGATAATTTATAACAAAAGAAAATTAGGTTATGTATGTTTATATGTAAACAAAATCAAATATTTCTTCATCCCCTCCACTTTATATGCGACTCAAGTCCAACTGATACACCCTTACATCACATTCAGCATCGGTGAAGGGGGAGGAAAAATCTCCGCTCACTTCGAAGTGAGTAAGTCAAAAAGAACGCGCACATTACCGATTTGAGCTGAGATTAACTAAGA
>CAJUYH010006089.1:0-21133 GCA_910591685.1 Galerucella tenella
CTAATCAAAATATATCGGGAGAGATTACGGTGTTCAAAATAGGATGCATACGTACCTTTGGTATTGGCAATGTCTTACGTCTTCTTCTACTGACTAAACGACATACCCAAAACCAGGATATACGTCACAAACGATGACGCACAACAAGAAGGCTATTGAATGTACTATACTCTGGTCTCAAACTAACCCGGCTTGAAGTTTGAAGATTGGTTCGTTGGCAACAATCTTTAGAAGAAATTGGATACAATTTCTACATGTCAGGTCTATTGAATTTCGTAATTATGGAACGTGAGAGCCTCCCTCTCTAGATAATTTTAATTGAGCTTGCAAATCTTTGTTTTTATATTGAAAGGAGAATACTAAATAATCGTAGTTATTAAAACGATTTGTTGGAATATAAAAACCTGTTAATTTATAGGATACTAAAATAACACTTGAAGTTTTCATTAAAATAATGCGATTTCCGTGGTCGGTTACATTTTACTTGGGTGATTGTCTTCACTGTGTAATGGGCCTTGAAATATCTCACGGGCTCGCGGTTAGAAATCATCTCATTGTCGTTAGCCTCAATTCGTAAAGAATTTTATTATATAAATATTGAAAAAATATAGTGTATTGTCCCAGTTACATATGTTTTGTTAGTATGTTATTATTTTTCAAACAATCGGGACTTCCAAAAAGAAATTAAGCCCCGAGGAAACTTGGATTGATAAAATTTCGCTGGTCAAATAAGAAATGAGAAAGGAATTTTGAATATTGAAACCGTAAAAATAAATAATAATTGGGTTAAGAAATCTGGAGCCGTAGGTTATACAAGGTGTCCCATAAATTAGAGGCATGATAGATGGTTAATAAATAGTTGAAATGCCCAAATGCATTTTTTCTCTAACCTTCTTAGTTTATGAGATACAGGCTGTTAAAAGGTGCAGAGGAAATACATATTTTATTTCATATCTTCTCGGGGGATGGAAGTACAAATCTAAAATTTTTTGTAGGATATTGTCTCTTCAAAACGAATCGACAGTATTAATTTTGTCAAATTCTAATAAGCCAGTGGCGTGGTATGAGTGGTTCGTAAACTTTCATTGCACCATATTTTTGATACACCTTGTATTTAGAGCTAAAGACTTTTGTATGCAATTCTTTATTAAATTTCCTTCATAAAAGGTACTCTTTGTTAAACTCGCTAGAACACACCATTTTCAAGATTTTTCACTTTTTATTAAAGTAAGACACTTCTTTAAGTTGTTTTTTCTTGAAAAAAGTAGTACCTACTTGAAAATCACTTACAAATAATTTTTTGCGCGATCGATCTTTTTTGTCTATTTACAGCATCGGTTGTCAGGACGGTAGGTTGTGTTTACTGGTTTCTAAGTCTAACACGTCGGTAAGTGATTTACTTACCGTTCAGACGTCGGTAAGTAAACTACGTCCTAGCCCTACATACATTTAAGTGGTCCTAAATAATATATTACTTCATTCATTTCACAAAAGGAACAACAAAAAATAGGAAGATTTATATTTTTTTAATGAACAGAACCGAACAAAACAATATAAAAAGTAATGAATAGCATAAAAACAATTTCACCAAAATGCAAATTATATTTTAAACTGATCGAGAAGTATAAATGTCACTTTTGACATTTCGTTCATTTCGAAGAAATTTCAATTATTTTTTTCGAAGTTCGAATATTTCAATACGATCGCGCAAAAAATGGTATAAGCATCTCGAACGTTAAGGATAATACCGGTCTCCAGCAAAATTGCTGTAGACCGGTAAACAGCCCTTACCGTTCTTAATACTTAATATACTATAAACACAAACGTTTCTTATGAATTTGTAATTCATAATTATTTAAGGGAAGATAAAGTATTGATAAAATATTTACGACTATTTTTATTTACAAATTTATTGTTTAAAAACATTACAACATAAAAAACTGTCTTACTGCAATAAAAAAATGAAAATATTGTAAATGGAGTGTTCTATCGAGTTTAACGAAGAGTGCCTTTTATGTAGAACATTTAATAAAGAATTGCAGACCAAAGTCTTTAGCTCTCAATACAGGGTGTTTCAAAAATATGGTGCAATAAAAGTTTACGAAATCCTCGTACCACGCCACTGGCTTTTTAGAATTTGACATAATTAATGTTGTTGATGTGTTTTGACAATAATCTACAAAAAATTTTAAATTTGTACTCCCATCCCTGGAGAAGATATTAAATGAAATTGTATTTCTTCTACACACTTTAAACAGCCTGTATCTCACAAACTAAGAAGGTTAGAATAAAGTTGCATTTGGGTATTTTAAATATTTCTCAACGATCTATCATGTCTCTAATTTACGGGACACCCTGTATTATTCTTTCAAGGCTAAGGCTATTCTTGGCTATAATTGAATCTATAATTTTCTTTGCTCTATGCCAAATTTCTTATAGAAAAATAGTAAATGAGCTTTCGATATAAGTAATGTTTATTTTAATAAACTATATAAACAAATATAGCTCATTTAATATTATTTAAACAATTTTTCTGTTGACCTTTACAAAAATGACTATTTTTTCTTCTCTGCTTTGCAAGGGCTGAAGTAACAATTCTCAAAAATTTTGCCCTTGACGGCAGGTTGTATCTTATTTATTTATATGAATATTAATAGTACAATATTTATAAACACTGTTTACAAAATTTGATAAATGTCTTCTCGTGCTTTCTCTATTTGTATGAAATGTTCTGACTCAATAATTTCTCTATCTCCAACCAAATTTTCTGTTACTCTTGAAGTACTGCAGGAGACTTCTGGCTTCGTAATATTGTATACAATATAGTTTACAATTACACCACCGCGTGCATCAACTAAACTAGTTAAAAAAACTTTCCTGCCGCTTTATAAATTTACTAATTTCTCTTACGCATGCCAATTAAACAGCTCAACTATTGGTTAATAATAATAATAATAATGTTTATTCAAAATATTCAAAGTACAAATAAAAAATATAAATAAAACAAATCTATCATATCTTACAAATAAACATGAAGAATCCCACAAAAACCGAGGTTGTGCGTGGGTGATCTGGTTACATACGATAACTGAGTTGTTGGTTGGAACAAACCTCCTGTATTTCTTTAAATGATAAATTTTTCTCACCTCCAAATTTTTCGATATATATTTGACATGTCAATACATCACATACAGTTTGGCAAGTTTATCTGAAGCTACGGGGCATCGGTAAGAGGCGAGGAACCATGGCGCATATCTGTCATAAACGTTCAATACCAACGCCACTGGATAAATCAATATCAGTCAATTGAGGAAGTGAGAGGTAAGAACACACGCACGTGCTTGCCAATAAGAAGTCAGCTTTCGATAAAAATCACCAATTATGATATTCGGAGGGTGTGGTAATTATGGTTTTCGTACAACGCTGCTAGAGCTTGAAGAAGCCCATAAGAAATTTGTAAAAGTGCTCATCTTTTAATATTCATAAATTGGAAAAATAATGTTAATAGAATAAATCCAAGGAAACAAGCACAAAATTAAAGTTCTTTCATATTATTAATAATAAAAAGTTCCTTTTCTAATACATACTTAGCACTTTAGCTTTTTCATAGTTAAACGTGGCAATATCGAATGTTTTCGACTGCATTCCTTTCACGGCTTCAGATAAACTTGCCAAAGTAAAAGAAAAAGTCCCTTTTCTAATACATACTTAGCACTTTAGCTTTTTCATAGTTAAACGTGGCAATATCGAATGTTTTCGACTGCATTCCTTTCACGGCTTCAGATAAACTTGCCAAAGTAAAAGGAATGTTTGTTTGAAAATGAATATAAAATTTGCGACATTCGGCATCATGGAGATGTATCGTGCTTAAATGAAAATTAATAGATAAAATCGTGAATATATAATTATATTTTATAAGTCAATATACCGTTCGCTTAATACATTTTGTTAAATTAAGAATAATAAAAGCACAAATAAATCCACGGGTGGCATAATTATTTTGACTAATAAATGAATAATTATATTTTGATATAATACCTTGAATAATAATTATGAAAATAACAAAAACTTATTTTAAGGTGGACAAGGCATATTCTCTTGGAATTATTAATAATTGATAACGGTGTAACTAATTAACATTAATGAATTAGACATTCAAAAATATAAATTTGTTTTTAATCATTATAGATGTTTCTAATCTGGTTTTTTTGGAGTTGGTGGACGATTTATATAAATTATACAATATTCACTCACCATCACTATAAATCTTAATAACGGGGTTCTTCAAAATCAAATATATAAAATCCGTAAGATGAATTAGACAGATTTATGAATTTTGACGGGAGAAAAAGGGATATATTATGTATTTAGGCCCAGTTGTACAGTCTTGGTTCAAGCAGAGCTCAAGTTTGAACTTGGTTCAAATTTCAAAGTTCAGTTGTACAAAGCTAGTTCAAGGTAAAGCTTGGTTCACTGGATGCCGCTTTATCAAGTTCAACTAAGCGGCCAAATTTGGGCGCTTAAACCTAGTTCTATTATAACATTACCTAAATTTTTGTATTATTTTGTTCTAATCGTTGTGATATCAGTATTTAACTATTGTGTGTTTGTGCCAAATAAAAATAATGGCTCACCAACTACCTGAAAATCTTGTGGAACTAACAGATGATGAAGACTTTGTCGAAGCAGTAGAAGTATTAATAAACGCTAAAAGACGTCGAAAGAAATATAGAAATAGAATGGATCATTTTCAAGAATGGATGGATGAATGGAATTTTCTAGTATATCTTTATACTTTTTTACCAAACAAAGTAATATTGTTTCTTCTGTGGAAGAAAAATTAGCTGATCTTTTACCCTCAGCCATATCCTCCCAAAATTATAAATTACTGGCTATTTGTAAAACTTACAATATATTCTTACGTTTTGTGTGTACGTTGTGTTGAAAAAAATCGTGGATTAATGTTTTCTATTAGGCAGGTCTCACTTCAGTCTTCACACTTATTACAACTCATGAACATAGATCAAAAACCTCGTGAAAATTTCATATTCTTACAAATAAAATTTGATTCTTGACAGAAAGAATCAACTGCGCACGTGCAAACGCTACCAACATAACATATCTTTCCTTAAGCCAAGTTTTGTAGAGCTGGGCTCAAATATGACCTGTACAACGGAAACATATTTCTGAACCTAGTTCATCCCTGAACTTAGTTCAGTAGAACCAAGGCTTGAACCGTAAGTGAACAACTGGGCCTTAGTCTTTCACCAGCGAAGTTTTTATTTAAATGTCAGTTTTGTGACTTTGACAATTCAAAGGGATAATATAAAAAACAAGAAGCAATTTTCCGGTATTTTGCATCCTCAAGCAAAAAATTGTACTTAATCTGATAGATTATTACGAGAATGAATGAAAAAGTGGAAATTCGTCAACCAGTGTGCAGGAAACATCAACCATCATTATTTTCTCCGGGTATATTTGTAATCTCACATTTTGGTAACCTCTGTGTCTTCTGATTTGATACATATGGTTAGTGACCTTTGAACCCACACGATATGAGCGCTTTTGACTATATCTTAATGCTGATTTTTCCCCCGAAATACAGAAAAGGAGATTATTCAGAAAAAATTTCTATTTAACTTATTTATAATTATTTATATTATTTTATTGTGGAAATATTTAAGATACCTCTCTTATAGGTAGTTGGTAAATTCAGTTCGAATATATAGATATATCTGATCTGATCAGATTGTGAGAAAGGAAGTTGGTCATTCATTAGAATTAATTAAATTAGCTATTAATTTTGATATGATCTTTCATTAGAATTATTTCAATATAAAAATGCTAAATGAATGGATTTGGCTGTCTATATTTCATTAATTGTTAGCCTTTGAATTAGGATAAACAATCAAGATTAGAATCAGGGTTATAAAATACACTAAATAAAAGCTTGGATGAGTTTATTAATTTTTTTCAATAAATTTTAGGTTAATTTTTTGTCTCTCTAAATGATTTGATGTAATATCATTTCTGAGAGGTTCTTATAATACGTTTTCCATACTAGCTGTGAAGTTGACAATTATTGCTTCTTCTAGCCAACTGAGAAGTTGAATTTCTCTATTAGTGGTTAATAATTTGTTCTATTATTAACCCAGGTGAATAATGGATAAATTCGAATATTTTGAGAATCCAGAGATAGTAGCTCAACAAAAACTTGTGCAACATAATTTTGTATAGGTACCCTCTTTACCGCATTTGCTGCTTGAAATTACCTATCAAGATAAAAATTATTTGAATAAAAATGCCATTAGTTTAAAATTCGCGCCCAAACAAAAATGACTGATGACATAAGGAGTACGTTCATAATCTTTAGAGCGAAAACAGAAAGTGTACTTGTCAGTCAGACGACGGAGTGAACGCTTCTCGTGGTGCGTTTGTGAGCGCTGTGGTGTATAAGTATAACTCTTACACTCAAGTGTTCTCGCACCTTCTGTATCTGTAGAGCAGGGAGGGTGAGTGTAGGCTCACAGCACTTAGCCCCATAGTATGGAGGTGTTTCCTTAGTTGACAGTGGCCAGTCAGAAATCCTACTGCTAAACGTAGGTTTTTCCTGGTCATTGCCAAATATTTCTTCGGCGCCAGCTAGTTATTTAAATCTGCACGTTTAAAAATGTATAATTATCTACAAGCCTATTACATTACTTTCCAATTTTCAGGTAAAAAAAGATCAATAAGGTCGTTGGCTTAATATATCTACCTACGCTACTGATTGAGCCAAGTAATTGTGTTCGTTCTTTGTCCATCCTACGTTAAGCACATCTTTAATTGGAATTTCGTATGCTGAAACTTGTAAAGGTTTAAACTGAATTAACGTTACAATCGAGAAAGCAACTTTATTAGTCTATTTATTTCTCTAGTTATGTTTGGTATGTAATAGTTTATTCTAATTAGTCCTTTCCGAGAATTTGACTATTCAATGTTAATTGCTGTTAATAATACTTAAAGAGCAAACATTAGAATGGATACAATACATCGGAAAACTTGACTGATACATTTTGCTTCTATTTTTTTGGTGGAGGAAGTGGGAATGTCTTCTGGGACTCCAGGATAATAAGTTCAACTCCCATTTACCCACTCAATTAATAGAACTGTTTTTTATCTTCTGCTCTTCTTTTACAAAAATAATACATTCCGAACAATAATATAAAATTTTATTAAAAATCATTTAACAAACAAAACAATATAACAAACAAGTATTACATTATACAATATAAATTTAGGTCTGTACACCGATAAACTTCCAGAAAACGTCATAGACAAATCCTTGCATTGTTCTGCGTAAAAATTTTTCACAGCATCCTTACTATCTTTGGCTAATAAACAAATTTGGTATCCCTTCCCGTCTTTCACTTGCTTACTAAATTTTGAATTGGCGTCGAATTCCAGTATTCTTTTAAAATAAGGTACAGTAGTTTTGAAAACCAAATTTTGTCGGTTCGAAGTATCTCTCACCAACATCTCGGTATCTGCAATATCAGATTGCTTCATTACTCGCCATTTGATTTTGAACATTCCTTTTTTGCTGAAAATAAAACTATCTGTCAAATATTGAGATTAATTTGGACTGTGTCGGTTTTTTTAACATAACTGGCTTTAAATAAGACCAAGAAGATCTAATATTAAGGTGAGTTACTAGTACTACTACTAAATGTGCAGGCGAGCCTTGACCTAGACAAACTCAAGCCAAGGTTCCGGCACTGAGGCTACTGGCGGGCCCATTGTGCCATTCCCGCTACCTAGACATCCATGAAGCCGAGCCCTTCAATAAAGGCCACAACCTTTTTCAGTGGATGCCTGCTTGTGTCTCCAGGGGCCATGGCAGGGACTCCAAAGATTCGCCTGCGTAATACAGCCCAGTGTGGACACTAAGAGAACATGGACTGACGTTTCGTCAGTCATGCCGCAACCCCTACATAGGGAACTTTCCCCTACTTCTAGGTTGTAGAGGTGCTTCCTCACACAGCAGTGCCCTGTTAGGAGTTCTGCTATCTTCCTCAACCTACTCCTTGGTAGTTCAATAGCTGCCCAAGCGTGTCCATCAGTCCATCCCTTCAATGGAAGTTTGGATTGTCTAGGACCCTGCAGAGCATTCCAAAGAGCGAGGTGCTGGTTCCTCAGCCAGGAATCTACTGGATAGAAGAGGGACACTGTAGCCTGCGGATCTCCTGAAATTCGTTCAGGAAATAGTTCTTAAAAAGCTACCAGTTTCTGAATCTTTTCTCAGGAATTAATAGAAGAAAGGGAGCGCAATAGGTCTCAGTGAATGTCATATATATGTTACCGTGAAAGTAGTGAATGTCAACATTCGCCGGTGGATGTCGACAAAAATGTCAAATGCCTTGGTGAAAGTCCGAACATTTCTTAATTCTATTATACATTCGGACTTTCACTGGTATATGTCGACAAACACAAATGAGGTCCGGTGAATCTCGGACACTGCAGGTCGCGACAAGTTTTTAGACGGTTCCAGCCCCTTGTTTCAGTTAGCTTTGTCTTCGTCAGTCTAACGCAACGTTTGACAGCGCTCCCTAACCTAATTTAATTCCCTCGCGGGTGCATTTCAAACATTGAGACCGAAGAACAGCTAGAAGCTTATGTAGAAACAGACATGGATAATGAAAATACCATTGGAGCTGATCCGCAACCTGGCACGTCTTCATCTCAAGCACTGACTGACCCGCAACCTGACACATCTTCATCTCAAGCACTGACTGATCCACCACTTAGCACATCTTCATCTCAAGCACTGACTGAACAACACGAGCTAATTTCTTTAAAAAGAGTAGCTGCAAAAGAGAATCTTCTACTTCAAGCAACAAAAATGTTGCGAACCTCAAAAAAAATGTTTCCTCTTGCCCAAATTGGTGAAACCGTAAGAATTCAAGTACCTGATGTCGACCGTGGTCGTACAGACCCTCGAAATGTGTTAGTGGTTGTTGTTGGAATAGAGGATTCAGACTTTTATAGATTAGCTAACAAAAATGGTACCTTGAAGCAGCTTTTCACCCGTAATTAGCTCGTAATTTGTAAAGAAAAATTACATTCTATGGACGAAGTTTCAACAAAAGAAATGTCGCTAAGAGAAGCAGCTTCTGCTAATTCAAAAAGTGGAGGGCGAGACTATACACGTTGTTACTGCAAATAGAAGTGTTCCACGACTAAATGCAGCTGTAAAAGCAAGGAACTTTTGTGCAATTCGAAGTGCTACGGTAGTTTAAGTTGTTGCAATAAATAAGATATTGTTCTTATTTTTTATATTTCATTTTATATTTTTATGTTCTACTGTTTGTTTTGAGTTCAACAAAGTCCTTTTCCCATATTATTTTAATAAATAAAGACCGATGAATTTTTTTTGTTTTTATTTCAAAAAAAAATTGTTTTTGCATACACCATGAGTGCATTCTGAATGTCGACAATCGCCGGTGTAAGTTAGAAATAGTGAAATATCAACAATATTTCGGACATACGTCAAGCAACTTTGAGAATGTTGACATTCACCGGTGTATCTCGACATTCACCAGATTTCGGTCTTCACGGTAACATATACATAACGAAAGTGGGAGAATTTTAATTTGAAGCTAAATTGCTTTTTTTTTTTTCTCACCCAATATAGTCTATGGTATACTTACTGCGATAACTCTCGGAATCTTAAATCAGATAAAATGTCATAATCTCCTGGATGCTTTTTCATTAGCTCTGTTGTATTTACATTTATGGGACAATTCAGTCTTTCTTCCGGAAGATCAAATAATGTACGATTGCTCAAAAATACTGGAGTTTCGCAATGAATAGTTTTATAAAATTCTTTTAGGTTTGTTTGGCTCGTGAAATATCTGGATAGAGGTCGTAAGAAGCAATCGCAGTGTAATTTGTTGCCTGTAAAACAAGAAATATTTCTAACAACTCCAAAAATGAGATTTAAACACTCAAGTTTTAAAAAAATCGTGACTCTGGCTTCTTATTTCGTAGTAGATAAGGCATATAGAAATGTTGTTACTAAGTTCACAATAGTATATTACACATCGAGGTGGGAAGAGTTTCACTACTGTCGAGAGATTAGTTAGCTATTATCTTGAGACAGGAATGAAACTTCCTACCGAGGCTTGTATACTATTTTATTTACAACCATAATATCCCGATCAAAATTAATAAATATTTGATTCGTTCTGAACACACCTAAAATATTACATTTGACAACTACTGTCACCAATATAAATAAATGTCACATTCTTTTAGAGGGTGGAGGTCAGGGCGGGAAGTGATCGATGAGGGCGGGAAGTAGAGGTGTGTAATATGACACTTTCCAACCTTCAATGACGTTGGTAATGACAGCATTACATTTATATGGTTGTGAATAAAACATCTTACCTTCGAAATATACTTCTACATTATCTTCAACCATTTTTACCAGCTCGGGTACAAAATGTACGAACTGATTATTTCTTATGTCCAATAAAGATAGTTGATCAGCATTTTTCAAATAGTTCCAAGGTAAATCAGTCAAAACATTATTGGCTAAATAGAGTTGTGTTATATTCATCGGAAGTCTAAAGAACTCCTTATCACTTACAAGATCATGAAGTTTGTTATTCGATAAATCTAGGGATCTCAAACGTGTTAGGTTTCCAATAACACCTGAAAAAAGTTCGATGCGGATATTTTTCATCATACAGATATAGTCAAAAGCACTCCTATCGTAGTTATTGAAATTCATACTAGGAACAGAGATATTGATGAACAAATGAATAAGTTTGTGAATAAGTAGTGTATAAGTTTGGCAAGTTTATCTGTAGCTACGGGGCGTCGGTAAGAGGGGAGGAAAAACATGGCGTATATCTGTCAAACGTACAAATGGCGTACGGTACCTATTTTACCAAGTAAAACTGAAATTACAAAGGTAACTGACAATACGAACACCACTGGATAAATCAATATCAGTCAATTGACGAAGTGAGAGGGAAGAACATACGCACGCGCTTGCCAATAAGAAGTCACCTGGTCGATAAAAATCACCAATTATGTAATCGGAGGGTGTGGTCATTATGGTTTTCGTACAACGTTGCCAGAGCTTTAAGAATCCCATAACAAATTTGGAAAAGTGTTCTCTTTTAATATTCATAAATTGGAAAATAATGTTAATAGAATAAATCCAACGAAACAAGCACATTATAAAATGAACGTTCAATCATATTTTTAATATTGTTAATAATAAAAAGACCCATTTATAATTATTATCACTACATAATCAGTTCTTCTATTTTTTCATAGTTAAACATGGCAATGTCGAATGTTTCGACTGCATTCCTTTCACGGTTTCAGATAAACTTGCCAAAGTATATTTGTCGCTGTAAAAGTTAAAGCTAACTGCCGCTGTCAAAGTGACAATTGCACTGTGGCATATGCGATTTTTTATACATGAATTAAATTGTCATGATGAAAAATAGTAAATTTTACTGTAACTCACCTGTTCGTATGTCAGCAATAGCATTATATGATAAATTGAGTTTTTCCAATTTAGAAGTACCAATTGTGATATCAATTGTTAAAACAGGCATTAGATTATAAGATAAATCAATTTCTCTCAGCTTGTAAGGGATATAACGATTGCTAGGAAAGAATTTCTTCGATAGGAAACTGATTTTATTATGAGACAAATCCACCTGAAAACAAAATATTAGCTTAGAGTACAAATAGAGAAGAGATATTTCCATTTACCTTTTCCAAAGAAAGACAGTCATCAAGAACCCCGTGAGTTTTATTATCCATTTTGGATATTCGATTATGAGAAAGATCTAATTTCTGAAGTGCTACCAAACCTAGAAAAATAATAAGTTTCATAAAACTTAAATTAATATATATACAAACCGTGAGCAGTGCCGCAGCGAGGAGGTGTTTTTAGGCGTTAAACCCCTCCCAGAGACGGACGCCTAACAGAAATTAAAACTGTTAATCTTTAACAGTGAACTTAACTGTGAAGTTGGGAACAAAATATTAACTTTATTGGAAAGTGATCTTAGTTAGCTGTTATACTTTACCTTGAAATGCACCGTTCGGTATGTAAGTTATATTATTATTGTTCAAACGTAGCACCAATAGCTGCAACAGTCCTTCAAACGCCCGTGTGCTAATATTATTAATATTATTATTTGCAAGATCCAGCTCGAAAACTACTGGAAGTTTCCCAAATGCGTTTTTGGCCAATTTTGTAATGTTATTACCCTAGAAATTTTATAAATACATAAATATTCAACAGTTACTACACTTACCACCTTGTCACACAATCTGGTAGCTCTCAAAGCAATCTCGAGCCAGAAAGTAGAATGGGATTTCATGGGAGAAATGAAGAAGCTGGCGAACTTGGATAAAGAGGGTCAAAGTGTAAATATAGCCTAAATAAAAAACCATAATAGACAACTGGATACAAAGCATCATGCATTAAAGGAATGCACAATTGAGAATGGAGGAAAGGGAGACAATGAAACGTACTGTATACGTGCGTCAACCCCACTAAAACCATCTTGATAGCCTTTACTAAGAAAAGAAAACTCAACCTCAAAACCATAAAACTTGATGAGAACGAGATTGAATGGAGACAAGAAGTCAAGTATCTAGGTTTGACTCCTGTGGAACAAACACGAAAAGGAGATTACATACAAGGCAAAAATGGCTCTAATAATGTGCAGAAATCTGGCAAGAAGAAACGGGTTGTAACCCAAAAATCCTAAGCTGGATGAACACTGCCATAGTGAGACCAATCATCACTTATGGAGCCATTGCGTGGAGTAGTAGAACTAGCCTATTGATGACTAGAGAAAACCTCTCCAAAATTCAAAGACTGGCCTGTATATGCATTACAGGAGCAATGAGAACATGCCCAACGGCAGCCACGTGAGTGATTCTCAATTTCACAACTCTACATATGGTGGTGGAAAGTGTTGCAGAAAGAACAAGATACAGACTAAGTAGGGGGGAATCATTAAAAAAACACCTCCTCACTTCTTGGAAGTCAGACAACCTGGAACATGCCACAAGACGGTATGATGAAAAAGTATAACTTTTCAAAGAAATTCGTTACGGAATTAGGCAACAAGAAGGAATGGGATCCAAATACCATCACCAGACATGGAAAGGATGCCATTCAATGGTACACAGACGCCTCAAAAGCAATAGAAGGAACTGTGATAGGAGTGTTCGGGCCAGGAAACAAACACTCTGAAAGCTTGGGAAAAACCACAAGTATCTTTCAAGCGGAAATCCACGCTTTAAGAAAGTGCGCCCAGTTCAATATTGATAAAGGATACATAAGACAAAGGATTATCATAATGTTGGATATTCAAGCAACCATTAAAGCACTGAGCTCTTGTGTAATCAGTTCCAAAATGGTGAGGGAATGCCTAGACAAACTCAATGAACTAGGCGAGAACAATATAGTCACCCTACTATGGGATTCAGGACACACTGGAATAGAAGTAAATGAAATAGCAGATGAACTAGCAAAGAGGGGGACTGAAATACCTTCCTGGGGGCCTGAACCCTTTTGCGGAATCAGACCCAATGTAAAATTGGAAGGTAAAGCCGAGAAAAAAAGATCTGAGCATTGGAAAGATCTAGTAGGGCTTATACAATCAAAGACTCTTCTGGGTGACTACAACCTGTTGAGATCAAATGAATGCATAAGTCAAAGTAAAACTGCGCTAAGAGTTTTAACAGGGATCCTAACGGGACATTGTCGCCTCAATGGGCACCTGAAAAAGCTCAAAATAGTGGAGGAAGAAGAATGCAGATTTTGTGACATGGAGGAAGAAATCTCCAACCACATACTTTCCAACTGCACAGCACTTCAGAATCCTAGAGCACAGCACATGGGACATTACTGGATAGACGAGGAACATTTACCTAAGTCGAAGCTTGCAGACATCCTAAAACTCTTCCGGGAAATAGGACTAAAGGAGCTACTAGTTTCTGTGACCCTCCTCAGAAACTAAGTGAATGTCACCCCAAAATACATACACACATACATACATACATACATCTACGTGCGAGAGATTTGATCGTAGAAGACAAATGCGGGAATGTGAAGAAAAAACCTGATGTAGGCGCCAAAGGAACATACTATTCTGACGAAACTTTGTCTATGTACCAATATCATACAAAAAAATAAGTGATACTTGTTACCTACCTCTAGATAAATGTATTGTAAAGACGTCATCTCGCTTAGTGCAACCCATGGAGGATTCTGGATACCATTGTAATTTAAATTTAAACGTTGTAGAGTAAGTAGATTGGTGAAACTTCCGTCCCCCAAATTATCACCAATATTGTTGTAGCTCAGATCCAGACTTAATAAAGAGTTCATACTAGGCCAAGTTTCAGGAGGCACTGCTTCAATTTGGTTGTTCGACATATCCAAATGAGAAACTGATATGGGTAATTGAAAAAAGCTTTTCAAATTATTTCCTTTTAAAGTTAAAGTTCTAGTACTTGATAATCTTGTTAAAGATCCCTTGGATACGGTGTTTAAGTTATTATAACTCAAATCTAAATCTAATAATGTCGGTAAAGTTCCAAACATACTGGGTTTGATTGTTTCCAAGTTATTGTAACTCATATTTAAGTTTCTTAATGAGAAAAGTGTTTGAAAAACTGAGTTGAAAACATCCGTCAAATTGTTGTAGGATAGATCGATGGTGTGCAGTTCGTACAGTTTAGGGAATGTCTTTTTAGGGATAACGGAAATTTGATTATGGGAGACATTTAGAACTTTTATGCCTGTCATGTTGTGTAATGGAATCTAAAACAAAAGAAATAATTATTATAAACTGCCAAATGCAAAATACTGCATCAACAAATACAGCAGGGACAGGCCAAGTTCACGAGCTGTTCTAATACTTCAATTAACGACAAAGGTGTTCGGTGGTGTTCATCAGTTTCAGCATGGTGAAACGAGGAGTGGCCAGTTGTAGCATTGCGAAGGTGGTCTGTCGTCTATGTGTTTTGCATTGAGCCACCAACAACGACAATTTTGTGGGTGATACCGTCCACAGGTAGCGCCCGTCACTGAGATCAACTACAAGAAGTCGTTCGTCTGAGTACTGCTCGAATTCTATTGCACTTTTAATATAACCAAGACCTCCGCCCACTAGCAACCACAATTATGAAGTTGTCGTGAGGCGTCGCTGTGGTCCGTCTGAGTTTAGCATTAGGGTTTGTTCGCGAACACAGGATGTGTGTGGACCTTGAACACTCGACGACCTTTTTATTGTGGACCATGAACTTGCGAACTTTTTGCTTTAGTCTATACCTTCCCTACTGTGCTGTACCAAGTTTTCTAGATAAACTAAACTAGACGACGAGTTAAAACTATCTGTATATGGCAAAATACTCATAGTAATACCATGAAAATTTCTACGTTTCGGTTTTCGGATGCGATCTTTTTAACTAAAATATTTTCAAAGATTGCAGACTTCCGGTTCTACCGGAAGTGGACTGTAACTTTGTTATTTTAAATAGAACACCCTGTATATTAAAACATTTTTAAAATCTACCTAAAATTTTAGTATAGTTTTGTCTGAAAACTTTTTTTCGAAAAATGCATATTTTTCGAGTTTTTAATTTTTTTGTAAAAAATTTGACGGTTGCAGACCCTTTCTAATTATTTTTTTAAGAGGATACCCTTGATGATATGAAAATGGTTTCTGTTCGGTTGCTTTTAGCAAGGTCAGACCTATTTGAATCTATGTTGAAAAATTTTTCATTTCATACAGGGTGTGTATAGAAAGTGTTCAAAGTTTAACTTCATAAATATCAAATTTCTTAACTCTTTTAAATAGAACCATCCGGTTTTTTCTATTTAAATGCATTCAGGGGTAAAAAATAAGGCAAACTCATGTACACTTTCCTATACCTAAACCTAACCGTTATCCAGATATTAAATGTTTTCTGTAAATTTTTAGAGATGCAGGGTTGCAGATGCATGCATAATCTTTTTTATTCCTTAGTGCTTGTATCAACGGGTCAAAATAAAATTTAGACCACACCTGCATCTCTCATAATTTACAGAAAACATTCAATATCTGGATAACGGTAAGGTTTAGGTATAGGAAAGTATACATTAAATTGCCTCATTTTTTACCCCTGAATGCATTAAAATGGAAAAAACCGGGTGGTTCTATTCAAGAAAATAAGGAAATTTCATAATTATGTAGTTAAACTTTGAATACTTTTTATACACACCCTGTAAAAAATGAAAAATTCTCCAACATAGATTCAAATACGTCTGTCCTTGCTTGAAGCAACCGAACAGAAACCATTTTCATTCATTCACGATAATCGTCGTAAAAAAAAAATTTACAAGGGTCTGCAAAGGTCAAATTTTTTACAAAAAAATCAATAACTCAAAAAGTATGAATTTTTCAAAAAAAGTTTTCAGACAAAACTGTACTAAAATTTTAGGTAGATTTTTAAAATGTATTAATATACAGGGTGTTCTATTTAAAATAGCAAAGCTGCAGTCGACTTCCGGTAGAACCGGAAGTCTGCCATCTTTGAAAATATTTTAGTTAAAAAGATCGTATCGTAAACTTGGGAATTTTGATTATTTTACTATAAGTATTTTGCCATATACAGATAGTCGTCTTGGGACACCCTGTATACCAGCTTATACTAACCTGTGAGAAGTTACTAAATAGATTATGCGACAACAGCAATTCCGTGGCGTACGTCGTTTCATCAAAAGCTTTTTTCGGAAGTTCTGAGATTTGATTGAAAGACAAATCCAATACAGTGATATTTGCGCAATTCTCAAACGCTCCGTTTTCAACGTTGGTTATTTGATTATTCGATAAGTTGATGTGGGTTAGAAACAAATCTTTAAAAGCTAGTTTTTGAATGTCCTTTATTTGATTATTGGAAACGTCCAGTATCTGAAAAACACAAGTATGGATTACAAAGCTGTGCGAGCCGAAACATCCTAAGTTTTCCTATACCCCCTTGATTCTAAACCCAGATTATCCACTTATTCTAAGAATTCACAGAAATATATTATTATGCAAGGTGTATCCCTTTGACTACCCGCCCATGCTAACTACTTCTCGAACGGTATGGAACTGCAAAGCAAATGCAGCCATCGACAAGGCGCTTCTAGATAGGTGGTACCCTCTGTTGGAATGTACATACAGAATCAGAGCTCTGTATCTGTAGAGTAGGTAGGGTGAGTGCAGGCTCACAGCACTTAGACTCAGCACTTAGACCTCCCGAGGAGTTGTCCTCCTAGGTCATCGTCCATCCTGTTCTTCCTAGGAAGGTGGACAGGTCACTAGGAGACATCTCCTTTATATCGGCAGGTGTAGGCCAAGACTCACCGAACACACACTCTCTTATTGACGATAAATCCGGACACTCGCATAAGACATGCCTGACAGTTTCATCTTCCTGTTCACACATTCACACTGCATAGAGGTGTGTCCACTAGCCCCATAGTATGGAGGTGTTTCCTTAGTTGACAGTGGCCAGTCAGAAATCCTACTGTTAAACGTAGGTTTTTCCTGGTCATCGCCAAATGTTTCTTCGGCGCCAGCTTCCCAGGGTCGCCCAGGGTGATCCTAGCAAGACTGCATCCATTGATTCCATCCCATCTCTTAAGGAATTGAGCATGGGTGTAACGTTTGGCTAGTTCCGCAATTGTCGAAGTCGTTAAGCCGTAGGTGTCACTGGGTCCTAAAATTTTCAGTCCAGCCGCTTCCCTGGCTAAAGAATCGGCAATACAATTACCTTTACTCCTGTCGTGCCCTTTAACCCACCTCAGGATAATATTGTTATCTGCCGAGGCGTTAGCTAAATCTTGGTGGCACTCTAGTACTAGCCCCGATACAACACCTTGTCTGTTCAAGGCTAATAGGGCTTGTCTACTATCAGTGCAGATTGTTATGTTTTTGCCAGAAATTCCTTTTCTGGTTAGTTCTTTGCGGCAATTGAGATACCAGCTAGTTCTATTTGAACCACGCTGGTAATGCTCCCCATTCCCCACTTAATACTTAGGCTTAGTGCTCTTGAGTAAACTCCACATCCTGAGCCTTCTTTCATTTTTGAGCCATCTGCATTTATGAGTATTGCATTTGCTATGTTCTGTTTTATTTGTATTTTGTAGGGTTTGTTATACACAATCCTGGGTTCAATTGCATCATTGGTTGCCTGCAGCAAAGATAGCGCAGTAGTAAGCGCTTCTTGCCATAGGCAGCATAAAATTTTTGCTTTTCTAGTTTCTTACCTCAATATAATTAAGCTCAAAGAACATCTGGTAATCGATTTTTTTCAGTCTGTTCCTTGCAAGATCGATAGTACCGATTCTTTTCAAGGCTCCGAAAGTACCTCGTCCAATATCAACTATTTCATTGTCTGCTAGATAAAGTCTTCTTAAAAATCGCATGCCGCGAAAAGAGTTCTGGTCGAGCTTCTTGATTTTATTCGAGTTCATGTTAAGTACTCTTAAGACTGTGTTTCGTGCAAAAGCACCTCTGAAATTGAATTGAATATTGAAAAATTTTTAATATAATTTTAGCAGTATAGTATCACTTACCTGGTAATTTCTGTTAATCTATTATTCGATACATTCAACCAGGACATTTTTGTTAAATCTGCCAGATGTGAAGCGTCAATTTTAGGTATTTCGTTATAACTCAAATCCAGAACTTCAACATCTCTTAAACCCTAAAAATAACAAATAATTTTGCCTGTTTTGCCACATTTTTATCAAATTCTACATTAAACCAAGTACTTAACTGATCATCACCTCTCTCTATTATAAACCCACATGTCCAGGCTTCCTATAGCTGACATTGTCATCAGGCTCCTAATTTTCTACCTTCTAATCTAACAAACCTTTCCTCTTGCAAAATTGAGAATGGAGGAAAGGGAGACAATGAAACGTACTATCTACGTGCGTCAACCCCACTAAAACCATCTTGATAGCCTTTACTAAGAAAAGAAAACTCAACCTCAAAACCATAAAACCTGATGAGGACGAGATTGAATGGAGACAAGAAGTCAAGTATCTGGTTTTGACTCTAGATAGTAAACTCCTGTGGAACAAACACGAAAAGGAGATTACATACAAGGCAAAAATGGCTCTAATAGTGTGCAAGAAGAAACTGGGGCTGTAACCCAAAAATCCTAAGCTGGATATACACTGCCATAGTGAGACCAATCATCACGTATGGAGCCATTGCGTGGAGTGGTAGAACTAGCCTATTGACGACGAGAGAAAACCTCTCCAAAATTCAAAGACTAGCCTGTATATGCATTACAGGACCAATGAGAACATGCCCAACGACAGCTATGGAATTGATTGTCAACCTCAGCCATCTACATATGTTGGTGGAAAGTGTTGCAGAAAGAACAAGATACAGACTAAGTAGAGAGGGAATCATTAAAAAAACCACCTCCTCACTTATTAGAAATCAGACAAGCTGGGCCACAAGACGGTATGATGAAAAAGTATAACTTTCCAAAGAAATTCGTTACGGAAATAAGCAACAAGAAGGAATGGGATCCAAATACCATTACCAGACTTAGAAAGGATGCCATTCAATTGTACACAGACGCCTCAAAAGCAATAGAAGGAACTGGGATAGGAATGTTCGGGCCAGGAACCAAACACTCTGAAAGCTTGGGAAAAACCCCAAGTATCTTTCAAGTGGAAATCCACGCCATAAGAAAGTGCGTCCAGTTCAATATTGATAAAGGATACAGAAGACAAAGGATTATCATAATGTCGGATAGTCAAGCAGCCATTAAAGCACTGAGCCCTTGTGTAATCAGTTCAGAAATGGTGTGGGAATGCCTAGACAAACTCAATGAACTAGGCGAGAACAATATAGTCACCTTACTATGAATTCCAGGACACACTGGAATAGAACGAAATTAAATAGCAGATGAACTTGCAAAGAGGGGGACTGAAATGCGTTTCTGGGGGCCTGAACTCTTTTGCGGAATCAGCCCCAATGTAATATTGGAAGAAATAGGTAATGCCGAGAAAAAGAGAAGATCTGACCATTGGAAAGATCTAGTAGGGCTTATACAATTATAGACTGTTCTGGGCGACTACAACCTTTTGAGATCAAATGAATACATAAGTCAAAGTAAAACTGCGATAAGAGTTTTAACAGGGCTCAAAATAGTGGAGGAAGAAGAATGCAGAGTTCGTGGCATGGAAGAAAAAACCTCCATCCACATACTTTCCAACTGCACAGCAGTTCAGAATCCTAGAGTACAGCACCTGGGAGATTACTGGATAGAAGAGGAACATTTACCTAAGTTGAAGCCTGCAGACGTCCTAAAATTCCTCCGGGAAATAGGATTAAATAAGATACTAGTTTCTGAGACTCTTCTCAGAAACAAGTAGAAGTAAGGGAGCACAATAGATCTCTTAGGTCTCAGTGAATGTCACCCCCAAAATACATACATAGATACATACATACATACCCCTACTAAATCATTCCAATAGTATTCTATTCTGCTTGAGTATCCAACATGATAATATTCCTTTGCCTTCTAAATATTCTAAATATTTTATCAATACCGAAATATTTACCTTAAATTGGTTCTTTTTTAATGCACTTATGTGATTCCCATGTAGATCCAGAGTTTTCAATTTCCTTAGCGGTTGCAGACTCTCTGGTTGGGGTGTTGATAAATTACCATTTGCTATGTGCAGCCTTACTAAGGTTCCCACCAAGTCACTAGTTGAAAATGCGTCTTTCGGTAGATCGTTCATTTTATGTCCAACAATATTTAATACAGTAACATTACCTAAAATCTAAAACAAAATATCAGCAAAGGTGTATTGCTTGTAACTTGGATAATGTTACCTTGAAAGCTTTTGTGGGAAATTCAGACAAGCTAGAATTTTTCAAATAAAACTCATTTAAAGTTTTATTTACTCCCAAAAATGTGTGCTCTTCGATTTTTTCTATAGGAGTGTCTTCGATTACCAGTGTTCTCACGTTTAATTTGTATAAAAGACTTCCAAATAATCTAGCTGAAATATTAAACATAAAAAACTAAAAAAACACACTTA
>CAJUYH010006090.1:0-21132 GCA_910591685.1 Galerucella tenella
ATAAAATATAATGTTTAGTAGGCAGTTCTGAAATACCTCTGGATTTGTTCACTTTTGCATGGTTCTTAACAGCGCCTTCGTATATTCTGCAAGAATTTGTTGCTTTTTGAAAGAAATTCTTCTGAAACTGACGCAAATTAATAGTTTACGGATTTGTTGCTCTTTGGTTGAAGTTCCTGATTTCACCACACCATTATAAAAGGATTTATGTACTTTTGGTAAAAACTGGTCATGAGATCTCATAGAGATGATCGGGGTCTACATGATGCAATATTTATCTCATTTTGTGGTGAAAATGGATTTGTTTACTTTTGCGTGGATGCTCCTCATTTGTAATCTCACATTTTGGTAACCTCTGTGTCTTTTGACTTGATACATATGGTTAGTGACCTTTGAACCCACACGATAAGAGCGCTTTTGACTATACCAACGTTCATATTTTTAGGAGATATTTTAACTATAGACTGTCAGTTTATAAAACAAATCTGTCGACCTGTGTTCTGTGTTGCGGTACACTCGATGAACATTGAAATATTTCCTCATCAAATTCCTCTGGAACTAATAACAGATAAATTATTCTTTAAATTTATACAAATGTTGAATATAAAAAGATAAAATTCAAATAAAAATAATCTACCTAGCTCTAATGGTCTTAGGTAAGAGGTAACTGTACAATTTTCACAGTTAACTGTTTAATCTTTGGTTATTAAAAATACCCAATCACATCATAAATATCGATGTTAGTACTTTTCACGAAAAATCTGACTCATCGAAATAGTCCAGTCTACAAGTTGAAAAACGTGAAAAATAACCATAATTTATTTAAATTTTTAAATTTATATTTGTTACTATAAAAAAATAATTGTCTGTGGTACGCCGTGTTTAGCGGCAGAGCACCCATGCCGTAATCGCAGCGGGGAGCCCTATTTTCAGCGTTAAATTAAAACTATTAATAATAGAGGTAGGGTTCCGGGAGCTGGAACCTTTTTTTTCGGATCTTTTTTCCAAATATCGTAAATATTAATAGTTTACGAGTTATTAACAAAAACCTAAATACCTCTTTTTTTCATCTTATTTTGTTAATAAAGATTGCAATATTTTACGTGCAGTGAAATCCTCAAAACACATCATTCTAGAGGTCATTCCGAATCCAATGAGCTATTGCTCATATTTTTAGGAGCTTTATCTCTATTTTTCACGTTTTTCAACTTATATACTGGACTAAAAGGTGTGCCATCTTAAATTAAAGATACATTTATTCTTAACACCCTATACAGTTTGATTGAAATAGACATATAGTAATAAAACAATAAAACCTAATTTAACATGCAAAACCTTTACCGGTTAGGCAACTAAAATTCCAGAATTTTGAAATGATTTACATTACCTATTATTCACATATTTATTCTTCTATTTTCCTACCCTACCCTGTAAAAGACCAGTATACAATAGAAATCCCATTTTCGGGTCACTTGTAATTGCAGGCATATCAGTACCTTCAGATGGGACAGTCAGTAGAGGTATATAGTTTGTTCAGCCATCCTTTGCCGTTACGTCATAATTGGTGACGTATTCTGCTGTTTTACGTATGTCTTATATTACTTTTGTTATTTTACACTTAACCTTAAAATTATAATCAATGACATAATATGTTAAGAATTGTTTTCAAAATATGACAACTGAACTGTCAAAAGTAACAGATAAAATTTATGTAGACCTTAGATAAGAAATACGTTATTGACATCATAATTCCGTCTCATCCATTTCATGAATGAGACAGCAAGCTGGACAATGTATGACGTAACAGCAAAGGATGGCTGAACAAACTCTATATTATTCAATGACTAAACTAGTAATAATATAATATTCATAGTAATAATTTTTTTTTAAATTTCTATTATTTACTAGAACTATAGAACATAATTACAACACAATATCTGATGAATATTGGTTTGGTCCACTATTGGATCTACGGTATTATTAAACTGCTCCACATTTGCTGCTCTTTTTTGATTACAATGTTCTATGCATTTTCGTCATATCTCTGCATTAACTCTTCCTAATAATTTTTAGTTTCCTTTTATTTATAAAATGTTGGTCCCTATCTGACAATATCTGTCAGTCAGTCCCATCTCTTGAACCTATCATCCAAAATTCCTTCCAATGCGACTAAAGAGTCTAGGAAAGCTTATAGCATCTCTTGTATTACCAAATAGTACATGCACAATAAGCTAATATCTATTTTTTTGTTACAGAAGCGTTTTTTGGATACAGACGAAAGTAAATTCACAAAATACCGGTAAGTTTTTTTTAAACCAATTTTTTCCAAATCGGTGGATAGTGAGGCTCTGATCGATAGAATGGCCAGCACGATCTCCTGATCTGATGCCATTAGACTACTTTTTGTGGGGATATGTCAAAATTATTGTAAACAAAACTAAACCCCTCAATTTATATGACTTAAAAAGACGAATCCCGCTTGCTACATAATTTTTTTTTATGAAAAAATGCGCATTTTCAAAATACAAATCGACGTGTCCAAGCGTTTTTCCCAACACGCCCTCGTTGATTAGTTATCGAATTTATTCCATTCGGCTGTTTCACACTGTATATTCTGATAAATTTTAATGCAAAAGTTCTGTTCATGTCGTTTCGAGATGGATAATGTATCTGTCGATGTAGGCAATTAAACTTTTAAAAGCAAAAAATAAATACAAAATAACATACGTACAGTTGTACAAGAATTATATTACATCAAAAATACATTTATAGAATATGTCGTAAAGTCATCTGGAATAGGTTGAGACTTTTAAAAATAAATCCAACAAAAACACAAACCAATTTTGAATTATTACAACAAAATTGTTCCGTAAACAGTTTAAAATAAATATGATTGATAAAATATTAGATAACACTACATATGATTTAACTATAGTATATTATTAAACGAGCAATTTATGATAGCCATTATTCACGCTGGGTGAATATTGGCCATAAATTGCGAGTAGAATACTATACTTTGTCCACGACCCTTGATTTCTTTATTAAATAAAAGTCAACTAACCTCCAGTTCATGAAGTTATAATATGTAGATTTTCGATTTTTCTGGCAGCAGTCCTATAGTCGTTAATTTCGCCGCTTTTTTATTTCAGTTGGTGTACAAGAACGTTCATTTCCACTATCCGAATTCAATGAATTCATCGTTCGTAACAATTTGGTATTACTCACGCCAAAATTAAATAATTTGACATACATAGAGATGGGCGATACTGTGCAAAGTATCAATACAACGTACCGTTATAAATATATTGTTTTGAAATACATAATATTAGAAAATATCGTTATGAAAAGTATCAATACTAAAGATTTCGATATTTTATCGATACGATATATTTCAGAAACAAATTTCCTGAACAAAATACACAGATTTAAAAGTTTATTTCATATTGTACCCCCATCTCTAGTCGTGAATTATAAACCATAATACACTCCAGTGTATTATGAACCATAATTCACTCTAGTAGATATATGGGTACCATATACCTTTTGTTAGGAGGTAAAATATCGACTTATTATTAGGTGGTCGTGGACAAAAATTATTATTCAATCAATAAGAGGGTCTCAAAGTTATGACATCAAAGCAATCCATATTTTATAGATCCGCATGGGGCAAATAACAAACTATGAATAATAGAGGTATTTTATTGGACGCAGCTCTTGAGTCATTAATGCCCCTGCACTGTGACTGATTTTATTTGAAAACTGGTCGAGTTGGCGATCCTCTACCAGGGCTGTCGACCATACAGGGCGAGGAGGATCCCAAAAATATTTATTTAGATCGATATTGGAAATTTGGGAAGACAGGTGGAAATGCAAAAATAATACAAAAAACAGTTCAAGAGTAAAATAATCTTTTTGTTGAGGTATAACTTATTGAATGTTTTTTTATCAAGTTTAAAAATAATATTCGTATTTTAAACACCTCGACCATTAATAAACGATGTAAATTTCGAGGTTAACTGGTTAGCGATGCCACTTACGTCCTACAAATAAAAATATTTGTTGAATCGAATCGACAATGAGTTCTGAAACTCCCGAAGTTTTATGGTTTTGCGTTTTGTAATGATGCAAAATTAAAATTCTGTTGGTATTATAACTCTTACGGTTAGCTTATCGATTTGGTTTTCTTTTATATTTAAAATCCCAACAGGTTTTTTTTTCAATCTTTCGGGGAACCGGTAGATACAATAAGCCTGGATAACAATGAATTTCGTGTTAACAATACTTGTAATTTTTGAAGCGGAGGCTTATTTATGGTAACAATAATAAAACAAAAATCGATATTTTTAGAGGTCTTTGGCTGTTGATTGATTCATAACCTAACAATTTGAACTATAAGAATAAATTCCAGTAGTCGATTTTGAAACTTGACTTTAATCCCTGTTGAATTGGAATGTAGCTCGGCAAAATTTACCCATAAATATCAACACCTACTGGTGCAGTGAATAGTTGTTTGTTCTTATTTAGTAATAATTTTTCAAACACTACGTAAGCAGTAGTAGGTAGTAAGTAAGGAATTTGAATAATGAACAATTTGAAAACAACCTTACTTTTACTTATCGTATTACGTCACAAATTACAGTGACATCATTCTAATGTGGCAGACTGTTTTTATTTGATTTTATGTTTTTATGTCACAATCAAATTGTTGAAAATATGCTCAAAGTATTCATATAATATGCAGGTTTTTGAACAAAAAATATTGTACAATATTTTAAAAGAATTTTAAACTTTAGTCTCGACAATTTTAGTTTTGCTTTTAACACGTGTCAGCCGTAATATACTTTTTAATACTTATATTGTTTAGTATCCCAAGTGCGAAATTAGTATACTGTGTCACATGGGCAGAAAATGAACTTTCGCAGCTGTTAGATAAGTATTTAACTTTTTTAACCAATTTTGACGCAGTATTACATCGTTTTCTGCTCTCCCCTTCCTGAGCACCTGACTTAATGAACGTCCCCCTTATCAAAACGTCCATATATTTTTTATTAACTCTATTGAATATGTAAAAAAATATTATTTTAATTTTAAGATTTTTTTGCTTTCGTGGCTTGTCCACTTTATAAATTGTTTGTTAAAAAAAGAAGAAATTATGAATGGCATTCTGCTGGAAAATATTCAAAATATCTCGTGAAAAAAAAAATAAATAAAGTTGTTAATTTAATTGACATTTCTTGTTAATAAACTATGTCAGTATATATTAATATTAATTATAAAAACTAACAGAAATTTATTTTATATTACGATACTTGACATACTTTATTGACACTTTGTTGAAATATATTTGATTTTTTTTAAATTATTTACATTTATATCTAGATTCAAGCAGCGTTTCACGAAATGTATGTATGAATTCTGATTCTTAATTGCCAATATTTGAATTAAAATATTATTATTTTAAATTAATTCTTTTTTAAAAATTTATTGGTGGATTTTCAATGACTTATTCAATGGCGACACTCACTATAAATAATTTTGTCCTAAAAACCACAAAAAATAATAATAATATATTTCCTATCACTACCCTAAAATTACACGACGAGTACACTGATGTGAAAATACTGCCTATGAATTTGTCAGTTTACACAAAGAATACACCAGCTTAAGGGGCATCTACCAAATTCGACCTTGCACAATTATGCTTTGTATATTTTTTTGTTTCCCTACGTCCTCACGTTTAAGTTCACATAACGAAAATTTTATTAGAAATTGAAAGCTCCGCAACATGTAGGTAGCCAAGCGGTCCAAGCGGATTTTGGTTCACATACTACTCTATAAGCTTCACATAAGCTTCGTCAGTACTGAACTGGGAGAAGGCCGAGACCGGCGAGCGTTGTATCAACAATGGAACGGCATGCGACTACCGAAGCAGGTAGACAATGTCAGTCATTGAAGGATGGAAAAGCGAGAGATGGATTTTTATCCGATATTTTATATAGTATTCATAAAGCTTCAAATTAGACTTCTTATCAATTAGTTTTTCCATTTAATCCATATTTAATTCTTTACAAGGGCTCAAACTTTGCTTAATATGTATAATTACCTCATGATTCGTATTTTTTTCAACAAAATTTGGTTACCATTTCAAAGTTTTTATTCGATGAGAACTCTAAGTTCAACATTAATCTACATGATATATTTTTTCTTAATTCTCAATACATCCATTACCTCATAATTCTTTGCCAAAAATACTTCGATATTTTGTCAAATCGCTGCCGATAGATTCCCCTTAACAAGAAGCGAAGCTTCAGATCGTTTTTTTTGTAAGCGCATGTCTGAAAAGTGCCATTTTTATAATAAGTTACTAGTCATACTTCACTTTGTCGACCATTTATATAGCCAATATTTGAGAATTTGATCATTTTCTCAGTGTACCAAAGCAACAAAGAGATCGGGCTTCGCTTCTTGTTCAGTTGCTATTTGGACTTACCCTCACATGAGAATGACATAAAAAGTACACTGAAACTGGAATCTTCGTCATCTAAAATATTATGTCACTAATATTAAAGCGTAAACCTGCTGTACTTTCAAAATTAGGGTGAAATGACACTTTTTTGATAAAAAAAATTGAGTCTAAACGTTTTTGTTTATTAATGGCCACTTGCCAGTAGTTTAAAATTTAACTATTAGTTAATTTTGAATTTTGGCTTGCATCGCAATTTAAGCCACGGTTAAACTCTTTTAAGCCTCTGTTAAACTAAGCCACCGATTTTGGAGGCTTAAATCGTATATAAACCACAGTAGTATGAATTCTAACCTAAAAAACACACAAAACTGATGTGACTAACGTCAAAAAATAACTCGGTGCGTCTAAAAAATGGATTTTTTGGAAGAAGACATTTTCCTTGAGGATGATAGGGATATATTGTAAATACCACAAATCTATGAATATTCAACTGAAATTTTAAGGTAGCACCCTCAAAAGACCCTTTTACTGGGAACATTTATTTCAGTTATTAGTTCATAAATTGTCAAAGTAAAATTATTGAAAACAATTCAAGAGCAAGAGCTTTACAATTACTATCAATCGTTTCAGGGGCAAATTTTAAATAGAGAAGTTTAAATGGCCAAATGCGGTATACTTGGATAAGAAATCGACTGGCACAGTTATTTTTTTGTTAAAATTCTTTTTGAGCATTGAGAGAAAACATATCTAATAATTTAAAGTATTGGTATATGTATATTTTTTTCTAATTATACGCCCCACACACAACCACCAGTCATCTAATTTTTTATATCCGAAATCTAACCTCAAAATATCATAGTCTGACGAGACTGAAGTTTGGTGCTAGTACCAACCGATTGTAATTTAGCAAAACTTCCCCAGATTGATAAGTTTATTTTAACCAAGAATCCTTAAATTACGGTGCAAGTGATTGCAATTTAATCGATTATTTAAATTTTAACAGTGAGTTAGCGAATACGGTGCAAGTAGGCATAAAACAATTGATGGTAATATGTTTTTATGTTCAAATTGAAAACAAATCCAGCATAATAATATATTATTTTATATTATCCGACAATAGTAAATAATGAATATTAATCTCCAACTGTTCGTTCACGTATGAAATTCATCAACTTCAATCTAGTTATACAATTTTATTAGACTGAAATAGAGATAAAGCCTTATTTATATACATATCAGTAGCTGAAGATGACAGATACGATTCACAACTAGTGTTAGACAAACATAAATATTAAACTAGATTTGACGTTGATATACGGTACTTTCCTATGTTTGTCTAAAGAAGATTTTGGAAAAAAATTCAATTTATATACAGGAGCTTTTATAATTTACAGTTTTACCGTTTTTAATAGAATAACATGTAAATTTTGGTTAATAATTATTAATATATTGGCTAATGCTCAATTCTGTGGTTCTAACATAATTTATATGACACATGACGTATGTCATGAACTGAAAACACGTATTTAATGAGGATTTTTTCAATAAGTTGAAGGAAAAATAAATAACCTTCAAGAATGGGATGGGTGAAAGGAATGGATTTTTTCAAAAAGGGTAAGGAAAAATTACCATCAAATTGGGGAAGGGTGGATGGAATGGTTATTTTTCCTTCCCCTTCTTGAAAATATTCAAATTGAACATTTTGAACATGCGTTTTTTAAGGAGCCACGACTGTCTTCTAGCATCTGGTCTAAAAACATTATTATATTTTATTATGGACACCGTATTGTTTTCATTCAAGTATGTTGCCCTTTAAATTGATTGACACGTAACGAGGCTAATCTGTAGCTACCACACTGCTATCAAATCAATTTTAATTGAACTAATCAAAAATGCGGGTAGGTAACAATCGGTCGAGTTAATTCAATAAATACCGAACTATATCAACAGTCGCTCTATGGAGATGTTTAAAAACTGCTTTGTAACGCTATTTATTTTTATTATAACGAGCTTATTAAATATGCATCAGTAGTTCGGATCAAAATAAAATTAGGTGTCTGGTACATACAAATTGAATTTGGCGGATTTGGATATTTTGCCGTATAAGGAACTATGGAACTCCACAGAATTCCTTTGTTTAATATCGTAATATTTACGATTAGTGACAAATGACAGAAAGGAAATGGTGACTTGCCAAAAGTTAATAGAACTATTGGCCACCGATACGTTGAGAATAGGGTACAAGCATAAATTTTGCTATTGGTGGGAATTGACGCTTTATCGGGTCTCCTAGCACCTTGCATGCCTATTTTTTCAAAAAAATATAAACTTAACTTTTAAAACGACTTTAAAAATCATAAAATTTAAAAGTCCGCCAAAACGCGCTTTACGTCATAAATATGGCTGTCGCATGGAGTGACGTCATTTGTTTACGTTCTTATTCGTGTATCACGCTCTGAGTTCTTGTGACCTAATTTGTTTCTGAAAGCTTTAAAAATGGATAAAGCCGAAAAAAATCTTTTGTATCGCAAGTATTGCATAGTTTCAGAGTGTAAATCAACGTCTATTAAAACTCTAGACAAAATATTTGTTACTTTACCCGCGCAAGCAAAAATACACAGAAGGGCATTATGGTTGCAAGCTATGCGTCGAAGCAAAGACGATATTTCGACAAATACTACTACTTTTGTTTGTGAAGACCATTTTAATGTAAGTACCTACTTCTATGCTGGTAATTTTTATTCTTGAATAGTTTGAGGTTATGTACCTATATGTCTAGGAATCAACCATAAAAACATTATTTTCTTACGACCACACATCGAAATATGGTTGGTATATATTATATATATATATATATATATATATATATATACATACCTAGTTGAAATCGTACTTACGATAATGCTTCAACTCCTCTTATTTACTCTGCATTAAAGCAGCTGTTTGACTTCATAAATTTAAGCAGCCTAATGAGTATACTTTGGACAAGTTATCAGTTTGTGCTTTTACAAAACCTTCGCTAGCCATTATGTCCACTTACCACTTTACGTTGACTTTTAGAAATAAAAAAAAGCACACACAAACACGTAATGGTCTCAAACAAACATATAAATGATATTTTTACGTCAATGAAGCAATCAATAGTTGATTAAAATACAATATAAACACACAACTAGACAGAACCTAATGCAATACCGGCCATATTGACAAAAGTAAACAAACAAGAGATATGACATCACACGTATCAACGGTAGCGTTCGTAAATCCTCGGGTTCGGAAAGTGCATTGAAATTTGAATTTTATTTTAAAATTTGGAAGTAATTTCCAATGGAAACTGGTTTATTTCCTATTATTAGTTATTGTAGATATCAACTTTACTATTATAAATTAATATCTGAGCAAAATATGAAATATGCGTGTACTCTATTCAGCTTACACGTTATTTTGAATTTCAAGATTTACGCTCCGGGATGCATACAAGATGTTCGTTATGATAAAAAACCTGCAAAAATCTTATGATTTGATTGATAGACATCAACTGTCATTCTTGTCATTAAAACCACTTTTTGTTGGCCACACTGACCTCAAACTGAACTTGTGTCACAACATTGCACACTAAGCACGTGTATATTTATCACTCAGAACTTTCTTTCAGACCTGGAATATCTGCGATACCTCTTAGTATACAGATCGCGAAAAGTCTATTCGAGCCATACGATTTACACACGTACGACAAGGAAAATATGAGCAAAACTACTTGAAAGAGAGAGAAGAATAATTGTTCGCAGTCAGCGTTGGGCGTGTTTTCAGTTCCAGCTACCAATCTGATATGAAAGCACCGTTGCAAGTTTAAAATACGCCGTATTTATTGGGAGAAATTCGAGATTTGTAATACTTTTGAAAAATAAGTGAGATCAACACAGATAAGAATAAAATAATATAGTTCAAGAAAATAAATGGACAAATTACAATCTGCAATAAATAAAATCCGAGATAAAATCTAAACACTGCTTTCGATTCAACAATTATTGGTATTTAACATTGTTGCCGACAAAAATTAGGAATAACTTTTACAGATAAATACATTTGGCAACAGCTGACTGCGCACAATTATTCTTCTCTCTATTTCAAGTAGTTTTTCTCATATTTTCCTTGTCGCACTTGTGTAAATCGCATGGCTCGAATAGACTTTTCGCAATCTGTATAATTCTAGAAAAAAAGTGATGTTTTCACTTTTAGTCGTCCAATCTTTCCAACGTAAAAATCGTTTAAAAAAGTACGTCTTAAGTGCTAACCGCTTTGATCTCCCAAGTAAGGGAGATTGAAGTTCAGGTCTAACAAAACGCAATTAACCATAGATGTATAAACTGTAAACGTAATACTAAAAAAGGGTCGTTTAGTCAAAAAAGTAGAATTGATCGGAAATAAGTTTTGAGATAGTGGCACTAAAAAATTAATGTAATTTATTGCTAATCATTATTCTTGTCTACGTGAACATATCCATTAAGCTGAAATAATGAAAGACAGTAATAAAAAGTGTTAATTTATGATAACTAGAGGCATTTTGTAGTAATTAATGTTTGAGGCAGTTCTATTTTCAAAAAAAAAAAATTTGGTTTTAAAAATTGTCGAGTCGAATCCAGAATATCCTGAAAAAAAACATTTCCAAAGCACTAGGATGTTCCCAAAAAGTTTCGAAAATTTTCCAAAACGCTCACAGCGGTTACTGCACTGTAGAAACCGAAAGAGCACTGCGATTATTTCACTCAACACAAAATACGCGCCTTCGATTGGCTTGAATATGAGGATTGATATTTGAAATTTCGGCACCTAATTGGATACATGCAATTTCCCTATCTGTGTGTTTCGCGTTGTCATTAGTTGTTTTATTCCATATTAAAAATCTAGTGACTGACAGAAAATGTCAAATTTTTAGAGAAACGTCAGATACATTGTATAGTTAAAATAATAAATTTTTGTAAGTCAAAGATTAGGGTTAACGTTTGTAATACATTTAAACGGTTCATTATTGTGATATTTTGATTAGGATTAATCACAGACCTGCCTTTTTTTCCATTTCTTCCTACGTAATGTGTTAGAAAGACATTAACAATCGATGACGCATACCAAGAATGGTATTATTTCAACTGTATCAAGAAATAATCTTGACAAATACAACTCGTGTAATTAATGATTATCGAAAATTTCTTCTTTTTCGAAACAAATTGTAGTTTTAGGAAACCACACTCGCGCTTACGCGCTCGTGCTGTTTCCAAACAACAATTTGTTTCTCAAAATCGAAGAAATTTGTATTTCGATAATCATCAACACACTTGTTTTATTATTATCGATAATTGCATTGTTTACGTATCCTCGGTAATCCCATTGTGAATCCATGATAATTAAAAATAAAATCAGTTTGACAAGTAAAGTCAAAAAATATTTTTACAAATGTCTCGTTTCGGATGTGATTCATTGGGAATTATAGAATATAAAGTGATGGAAAGCGAACCAAAGAACACCAAACACAACAGACAATACGTGTGGCGACAGTTTAACAACTTACAACATTTTTAAAAAGAAAAATATTTTGTATACAAAAAAAAGAAATAGGGATTTAATATTTAAACCAATATTTGTATTCGGGAAATATTCCCCCGAATTACACTCGTGCATCAAAAGTATCAGAAAAACTACATTCGGTCATTTTCATATTTTGTTAAGACCGGTGTTATCGAAATGCCTCCCGTTTTTTCAGGTACCTATTTTCATAGATGAAATGCCTCCCGGGTACAATCGAAATGCCTCCGGGTCCTTAATCATTTATGGTAATATTTTGTGTGCTTAATCTTTGTATAATGACACAATGTTGCCAAATTATAATTTGAATAGGTAAATATATATCTATTTTTATTTTTCTAATTCTTATGCACTGTACATAAAATCTGTTAACAAAATATTTCAGAGTACGACATTTTTGTTTAGAAAATAAAATTGTTTACAATTAAAAACAAAGCCGAAGTACACTTAGTTGTTTATAATAAATATCCTTTCTATAATGATGTGATTACTTAATCAGTGTACATTTTTGTTTAGAAAATAAAATTGTTTACCATTAAAAATAAAGCCGATGTACCTACACTAAGTATTCTAATTGTTTTGATCTAACACGATTCTAATCTCTAATCTATTCCATGAATAGGGTAGTTTGCACCTACTAAATCTGGTAATTAGTTGTTTATAATAAATATTCTTTCTATAATTATGTGATCACTTAATTTTTGTATAAATACTTCAAGTTTATTAGTTCTTGTCTCAGTTTTGTCGATTTAAAGCTTGTATCAGTTTGTCAATTTTAAGTTCAAATTGTGTTTAAGTGGATTAAGTTATAATATTCGAAATAATGGAATCAACGATGTGTTCGAGTCAAAAGGGCAAACCTTTAATATCAATTGATGGTTTCACATTCGGTTTTCAAAAAATGTTGGCCAAAGATACGGTAAAGCGATGGACATGTACTAAGAAAACCTGCAAAGCATTTGTGAAAACGCAGGGATGTGACAATTCGATAATTGAGTCGATATTAGATCACAATCACGAGAAGTTGTCTGCCGAAGTGTCCAATAGGAAAGCCGTAAGCAATTCGATAAAAAGAGCAGCCGTGGAAGATATCAACGAAAAACCAATGAAGCTCATATGTAAAGAACTTAAGAAGACGAATATAGAGACATTTACTACCAACGATATCTATAGGGTGAGACAGAATTTATATTACGCTAGAACAACTAATTCTTTAATTAAACTTCCTAAAAGTATATCTGAATTTCATATTGCTATCGATTCAACTTCGATTATTACAAATAGGAACGAAAATTTTATAATTAAAAATGACAAAGATAATCACATTGTTATATTATCCTGTTCTTCAAATCTTTCTTTTCTTTCGACTGTTTCCAATTGGTATGTCGACGGAACTTTTGAGTACTGTCCTCGCTTTTTCACCCAATTGTTCACTATACATGGCTTAAAAAATGGACATTATATTCCTCTCGTCTTCTGTTTACTTGAAGATAAAAAGTCATCTTCTTATTATCTCGTGTTTAAATATATCATAGAAGAATGTATTAAACTCAATTGCCCTGTATCCCCTAAAGTAATAACTTCAGACTTTGAAATTTCTATACATAATGGTATCCGTAAGGCATTCCCTGAAGCAGATCTTCGTGGATGTCGTTTTCATTTGGGTCAGGCTTGGTATAGAAAGCTTCAAGCACTGGGCTTAGCTCCAGAATACCAGAAAAAAGGTGCTGACTCAAGTGAAATTACCCATTTTCTGTCATATATTTTTGGCCTATCATTCTTAGATCCTGAAGAAGTTGGCGATTTTTTTGCAATAGATTTGTCCGAAATTAAACCAGTCGATGAAAGGGTCACTCAGTTTTGTGATTATCTTGTGGATAATTATATATCGGAAAATTCGAAATTTCCGCCACATCTCTGGGCTGAGCACTCTTCATCTTTAGAAAGAACCACAAACCCATGTGAAAGTTTCCATTCCAAGTATAACTCGTCTTTCTACTGCCCTCATCCAAATATAAATAATTTTATTGAGATTATTTTACAATTTCAAATAAATACCTATATTAAAATAAATTCTGTCTCGGTACCAAAAAGAATTGTTGAGGAAAGTACAGCAAAAATCAATTTTGTAAATGAAAAAATATTACAATTAAGAGAAGGTACAATAAATAAATTAGAATTTGTGAAACTAGTGTCATACAAATTTAGGAAAAATAATTTGTAAGTTTGTAAATTTCTTCTGATGATTTGTATATAAAATTGAATAGTTCAGTCTGCAGACTGAATTTTATTGTTTGAGTCGTAATTTTCTTAAAAATTGGTGTTTTTAAATTTTCTGCGATGATAATATTATGTAATTTTGTAAGTTTCTGCTGATGATTTGTTTTAATAAATGTATAAAATACTTATCATGTCTTTATGTTTTTGATCAAAATAATCAAAATATTAAAACCAAAAAATAATGGTTAATATTGAGTTATTAACGAAATTCTATAAAAGGACGAAAGTTTGGCAACGTCTCACCTTCGTACAAAGATTAGAAGCTGGTAATTTATTTAGAGCTTAGGAGGCAATTCGTATGTGACCCTTTTAGCGACAGGTAAGAAACCCTTTTTCGGGAGGCATTTCGTATCCGGCCGTTAAGACTCCTCCACCTTCGGTGTCGGGCTCTTTCTCCAGAATATGAAAATGAACTCATGCAGTTTTTAGACAAAAATTATCGGTAATTTTGATGCACTTGTGCAATTACTTCCGATAATATTCCAGAATTGATATAATCTAAAAACTTCTAGAGTTTTAATAGATGTCGAAGGTAGTATAATACTATTGCAACGGTTTACATAGTTTTTGAAAAGCAAAGAACACTCCCCATTCTATAACAAACAACAACTACTTCCCAGGAGCGCTATTCTGTATATACGCGGCATTGACAGTCGTCGGTATCGGTATGTTAAGGGGAATCTATCGGCAGCGATTTGACAAAATATCGAAGTATTTTTGGCAAAGAATTATGAGGTAATGGATGTATTGAAAATTAAGAAAAAAATATATCATGTAGATTAATGTTGAACTTAGAGTTCTCATCCAATAAAAACTTTGAAATGCTAACCAAATTTTGTTGAAAAAAATACGAATCATGAGGTAATTACACATATTAAGCAAAGTTTGAGCCCTTGCGAAGAATTAAATATGGATTAAATGGAAAAACTAATTGATAAGAAGTCTAATTTGAAGCTTTATGAATACTATATAAAAATCTCAGAATCCTCAAATTACTTATGACCGTACAATTCCTTATTGAAATTCGGTTGCTACCACTAAAATATCGGATAAAAATCCATCTCCCGCTTTTCTATCCTTCTATGACTGACATTGTCTCTCTGCTTCGGTAGTCGCGTGCCGTTCCATTGTTGATACAACGGTCGCCGGTCTCGGCGGTCTCCCAGTTCAGTACTGACGAAGCTTATAGAGTAGTACGTGAACCAAAATCCGCTTGGACCGCTTGGCTACCTACATGTTGCGGAGCTTTCATATTTCTAATAAAATTTTCGTTATGTGAACTTAAACGTGAGGACGTAGGGAAACAAAAAAATATACAAAGCATAATTGTGCAAGTTCGAATTTGGTAGATGCCCCTTAACAACAGCCATCGGTTACGCGGCCGACGGGAATAATGCCACCTTTTAGAATAGTCCCTGAATTCGGATTGTGACCTGCGAACATAGCTAATATAACGCTTTTCTGTATGCCACGGTTTTCGACGCTTGGAATTGCAACCAAAAATTATCGGCATAGAAGTGACGTCACTCGATTCGGTACATATGGCCAATGAGCGATGAGGGAAACTGTCAAATTTGTGAGCAAAGAAAAGTGGACGTTGAAGATTAGAGGTTATATTTTGGTTTCGTTGGAAGGTAGGGTCATATAATTAGATAATAGATAGAGATAGTGACATATCTTTTATCTGTTAGCATGAACGATACAATTAATGTTTACATTAACATTAACCACCTCAAAAACTCGAAATTAGAGTCAACTAGCATTGAAGAATTGATCTGACGTTAACATATATCTCTTTTTTTCAAGTCTCAAAGATAGAATAAGTACAGATATTAATTGTTTTAAAGGAGTTTCTTGTTCTATCAAAACTTAGCGTTATAATATCGCTCAGAGGGATCATTTGATTCAGTACATGGAGAGCCATTCAAATTTTGCTGCAGGAAAATTTTGTGGAAAAGATGGAAAGGACACTAGATTAGACACTATACACAATATAGTTATTCTTCAAATATTAAAAAGTCACTTAAATAATCCGCAATTCCAGCCAAACATCAACAAATAATGAAAATTTCCTTTCAACGAAAATCGATAACGGTTACCGTATGGCTCATTAGATCACGGTAGACATATCGATTCTCATTCGACTCGAATTCGCGATATCGGTCGGTGAAAAGGTATACAGAATGCCGCACATGCGACTTACCGACGGCTGTCGATAACTGAGTCTTACCGATACCGATTTCTCTCCGAAACGAGTTACAGAATAGCGCTCCAGCTCCAGGCTATATGCCACGAAGGACATTTAATTACACTTCAAAGTTAAACAGGGTTGGTATATCTGCAAGATCTACCATACACTGATGAGGCGTAAACATGCCGAAATCGGTCTTTAAGTGATATTGCTAACTGGAATGGTTGTTTATATCTTGCAGATATACCAACCCCGTTTAAAATATTCCCAAAGCTTAATCGCAATAAAACTTGTACATTTATATTGCAAATCAAAATGGATATTATCAAAACATTTTTAAACATTAAAAATTTTTAATTACATCACTAATGAAAATTTCATACATATATTTTATGACTTTCTTGCTACTTCTTCCAAACAGAAGCCAGACAAATCTGTTTTAATTTGCTTTTAAAATATTATAACTGTAAAGTTTTGACATCGAGTCGTAAAATTTTAACTTCCTCACAATCAACGTGTGTAAACTAAATATGTTAGTGGTAGTCTAGTGTCTAGTAATACATTTAAAACAAACAATTGATATTTATTTATACAATATACTCAGTAATATTCATAAAATTTTAAACTACTAGTCTCAAACAAATAATTTTTACTAGGTATTAAAATAGTTAGGTAAAGGTAAATATTTTACATTATTTAGTAGACGTGAAATTTCTTTTTTTTTATTTAATTTGTGTCACTAAATGAAATTATAAACCTTTGGATGTTGCTATAGACTCCGTTTCACATCAGAAGAAGTCACTTGAAGTTTGTCAACTGTCTTGCGCAGAAATCAAAATTTGTCTTAATATTCCCTTCTTATTTTTGGAAATAGGAATGGTCGAACAGATATTTTTTTAAAATAACTTTTGAAGTCGCATCAAAATCCACCACACGCCACTGCTATCGAAAAATGCTACTGTGTAAGGACAACATTGTTCCTCTAATGACTGTTGTTCAACTGAAATTACTTGAACACGATTTGCATACATTTGGTTCGTTTCCAATTAATACGTCAGTGGTTCGCGCCTTTTCTTTATCTACCGATCTGTGCTCTACAAATAAAAGGAAACGTTATTATTATTGTTGGAAGATTTGTCCGATAACATTTATAATATTATACAGAACACACATGACTTTATTACGATTTTATCATTTTTAAATTGCCATTATTCAACTAAAAACTTTTATCATGTTTTGTTCTTAGCTTTTACTTTCTTTACTATTCTTTCTAGGACAAGGCGCATATAAATATATAATTCCTTTTAAACTATCCTTTAGTACATGTAATTTTCTTCTTTCGAGAAACACCACTGGTTATACCCGGTTGCTTAAAAAAACATATTCTCGTTATAGATTTTGCCTCGGTTACGCCTTCTTTTACATTATCTTAATATCCTCGCCGACATTTCTGATCATTTATTATCTTTTATCTTTTGATCTGCAATTATTTACTTGTTTTGCCTCAATTTTATAGCACACGGATACAGCTAGTTTAATTCACAATGGCGCTCTGTACTTATAAATAAACAATTATCTATTATTAGATAAATACCATCGACATTTCCGTAACTTATAAATCATACAATTTTCTATTCATTAAATAATGAAATCTAACTTTCATTTTCGGATATTCTCGTCAATAAAACACTTGAATCTTTGAACAAAAAATCTCGTGTTTGGGTCAACGGGCAGAACTCTCAGTTAAATGACTAGATTTTTCGTCTGAGTGAGTCATTTGTGATCTAATCTAGTATATTTTGTCGTTAATTGTTTTCAAATGACAAAAACAAGACATGCCTGGATCGAAGCAGATCCAATCCTGATTAAAGACTTTTCCAAACAGGAAAAAACATCCATGTAAAAGTGTTTAAAAACAAAAACTTTACGTTAAAAACAAGTTAATAAAAAGTATCATAAACAAACATTGAAAAAAAACACGTTTGCAGGTATATTATGAATAAAATGAAATTTCACATGATGTTTACATTATGATTTAAAGGGTTTATTTGAATTATATTCATGAAAATCATTCATATCTGATCAAAGTTAATTTTAAAATATTATAATTCATTTATACAATCAAAGTAATAAAAATTTCTTTGTTGCAGGTATTTTTTTGATGAGATTACGAGGCAGTGTAAGTATTCAAAGTTTTTTCGTTTAAAACGGTCTTTAGCATTTTTTTGGAAAATCTAATGTCCTACTTATGTACCTACATATCTCGGAAAGAACGTGGAGTAGTTTAATAATAGTTATAAATTCAAACGATTTCTTCTGCTGTATGTAATTTATAAAAATAGTAGTTATTAAGTAGCATTTAGATGGAGCCTTGGGGCCATTTACTTATAACTATACCGTCTCACAGACATTTCTAGATTTATTACATAGTCTTGATTGTATGTTTGAAGTTATGTTAATTACTCATAGTTTTACACACCTAAAAGGCGATAGCGTTGAAAGTGGATGTTTAAAATGTGAAAATTTGTTACAGTTATCTTTTAGCAAATGTAATTAGTTTTTTTCTGCAAATTTTGACAATTATTTGGCAGTAAACCGAACACTGCGCGTATCTCCGAATTCGCGTGAAACGAAGTATACGTTTGATAATTTTGATTTTTAGGTGGATATTTTCAGAATTTGTATAGTAGGTGGTATTTTAAATGGAGTGTGTAACGTTCGCGTTAGAACGATTTCCACTGAAACTCTATTGGCACAAGCGTCAATTTTATACAGCTCAACGATATGTCAAATCTTGGACTCTTATATTTAAAAAATGCTTTTTTTGTCAGATTCACGTAAATCAGTAAAAGTACTACATAAAAAATGTGGACTATCATAAAATAAACTTAGTGCCGTCCTGTATTTCTATATCGTACTCTCCCCCCTCCTCTCACCAAATAAAATAATTTATCTTTAACGGCATATTAAGTACTTACTGTAGTAAGTTAGTCCATAAAAGGCAGAGTTATCAGCAACAACCTTCAGCTTTGGAAAATAAGAGCAAAGTGAAATGTTTCGTAAGTCTTATCAGTTATTTTCGAAATTATTATCATGACCTTCTGTGATTCGTAGCGTGTAAATTCGGTTTTCTTGGTACCATTACTGTTGCTTGTACTTCTGTTGTACTGAAAAGGATCTAATGGACAGTTGCTCGGGTGTGTGATTCCAATTTTTTATTAAAATGTAAGTACCTATGCATTCTTTTTTACAAAAAAGCTTTATTTCTAACAATTTTTTGCTGGTACTTCATCCAATTCAAGTTTAAACATCCATTTTTATCTGATATTTCAATATTCATTATTGTCTAGTAAAATTAATTACCCGAACTGTGTCTTTTACACATGCTCATTGTAGTTTCTCTTTTCCTATTCTACTGAGATTATTATAGACGGGAAGGCAATCTTTATATTTATTGCTTTTTTTTATTATTTTTTCATTTTCGTATTAATTATAAGTGTGACAAAACATTCTTAAAACTAGTGTTCTACAGTTGGTTTACATTTTATTACTTTTTCATTGTCGAGATAATATTAACTACTAAGTTTGGGATGGACAGCCACGTACAAACATGTTTCTTGTGTATTGTTCGTAATCTAGTGGTACCAACCCTGGAGCTCTACAAGTTAATGTGAAGAGGTGAGTGAAACTATACTTCATGGTTTGGAAGAAATTATGGATTGGACCAATTTTTGGAGTTCTGTTAACATCTTACCGGGCAGCATTAGACTTTTATTGTATTTCTAATACTGTCAGGTAAAGATGTCCTCCGACTCCTTGAACATCATATCCAGGTTGTTCCAATATCGATAGACAGAAAAAACTAGGAGGAGCGTTGTTGTCGTGACGTCTCAGAACCGCTCTTGAAAGCCGCCGATGTTTTCAAACCTGAATGCCTACTTAATAATCAATCGCTGCGTCCGGATCGCAGCGTTTAGGTCGCAAGGCAGTTTATTGGAAATATAATTATTATAATATATATAATTTTGGTTTGAATGTAATAATCTAAAGACCTGTAATGGATTTAATCAATGCTTAAACTAAATGATGGTTGACACTTACATAAATATACTCATATAAATAAAATTATTGCTCTACAGAATACGAAATGGATTTAATTTCAATCTAACATCTCGATCTGCAATTAGTAGAAACAGTAACTAATTGCTATTTCAGTTGAAGTCCGATAAGCGAGATGGATAAGATAAAATCTGGTTGTAAGTCTTAGATTAATAAATTATATTGGCATAAATATCAATCACATTCTGTTATCGTTAATATTAAAGGTTGTAATATTTGTTTAAATCGATGGTAGATGTATGTTACAGCGTTGTATTTAAATGATTTTGTTGGTGTTTTAAATTCTATAAATAACATAATTTAAATGTATTTTTTGTGTTCATATTTTTAATGATCTGTATGTTTCGCTTAAATTTAACTTTTCACATTCGTTTAAAAGACTATAAAACTGTAAGATTTTTTTATTCCCAATCATTTTTATCCAAAATATTGTAAATGGACCTTAAATATATATATATATATATATATATATATATATATATATATATATATA
>CAJUYH010006091.1:0-21130 GCA_910591685.1 Galerucella tenella
CGTATATCCGGGTTTTCGGCATGTCGTTTATTTTATTTGCTATTTTGACATATAGCTAACCTTAAATTTGATAAATAATATCATCAGGATTGTATTAAGCCAAATTCGAAAAGGCTATGCAATTAATAATTACCAGCTTCTTTTTATAACTGAAAATACTTGAGAACTTTCAAAATACTGATGTTTTTCCGTGTATTCATGCATATTTTTGTATTATTCATATAAATAAAACAATAAGATTAACATTCACTTTTCATAAATAATAATTGACCGTAAACAACAAAGTATAGACCTGTCAGTGTGACAGTAGAAAAAGACGTAAGACTTATTGCCGCTACGAAAGTAACGCCTTCATAGTATTTTAAACTCTCGATTGATAGGTTGAGCTTGAGCGTAATCTAAACATCAACCAATCAAATTTTCGTAAGTCAAAGATTAGGGTTAACAATTCTAATACATTTAAACAGCTCATTATTGTGATATTTTGATTAGGATTAATCACAGACTTGCCTTTTTTCCATTTCTTTCTACGTAATGTGTTAGAAAGACATTAACAATCGATGACGCACACCAAGAAGGGTATTATTTCAACCATACTAGCAAAGTTCAAAGATCTTCAGAAGTCAGAAACCGAGAAATTTTTTTCTATAATCACGATTTTTAGTGATTTTTCGACTTTAAATCGCCCGTGGTAAAATAGGAAGTATTTTTCGGAAAAATCACAGGTGTTCAGGGGTATCTATTTTTGTCCAAAATATACGAAAAATGCCTTCCTCTTCGTGGTCGGTTACCTCAATTTTCGCTATTTTAGGCTTGCACCGCTGACCATGCTTGGAGGTTCAAGGGCGAAGTTTTGTTCCTGTTCTTGTAATTTATGTATGTAGAATTACATTGAAAAAAACTCGTCCTAATTATTCACTTTCTTAACTTTTGCTTGAAAATTGATTTTCAAAAATTAAAACTATAAATGATAGTTTATTGTAGGTACTACCGATTATTGCATATTAGCACTTATGACAAAAAAAACAAGTTTTCAGCCAATAAAACATAATTGACTGGTAATTAACTTAATCGGACAGTCAGTGACATAAAAATAAAACCGCGTAAATTTAAAATTATCTTACATGGATGCATCGATGGATGCATTATTGTGAAATAGTATATTAAGCAACCATCATGTAATGATAGTTATGAATACACAAGTATTAGCCGGGATACGAAACGAACCAAAGGCGAGCTTCGTATGGTTAATGCGAGTGTATTAATAAACATTACATGAGAGTTGCATACACTATTTTTTCTACGAAGAAATTGGATTTAAAAAAAATATAAAAAAAATGTACTACGCCGAACTCGAGATCTCACTGTGCCACGGGACCACATTGATAGACAAACAGCATAAAGCGTATAATATATGCTACTTATACAAAATTAGTAGTAAATTATTGTAAACGAAAATTAATAAGTTTAAATAATGTATTTACCTTGATCATTAAGTATTTTTGGTCTGGTACTCGACATTCCTTTTAAAAACTAACGCAAAAGATTCAAACTGTCATATTGGGAGAAGTAGAATTCCATAGATGGCGTTCTTAAATGTCAATGTCATCTCAGCAACGGGTAAAACAAATCAGCTGCCGTATAACCCCTTTGATATTTAAATGGTTTTATTTTGCTGTTTTAGTTATTCTCAGTGTGTGTTTTGTAAAAATGTTGCTTCTTCTTTGATTGTGCTTAAGTATTTTGTGTTGTTAAACTAAAATTTCACTCCTAATATTTTTATTTTTGGAGTAGGTAATAGGTATGGTTGATATTTGTGAAAAGTACAACAAGCGTTCAATTAACTGTTTAGTTTTTGGTCTGATTTCGTGTTTTTTCATTTTATTTTTGATGTAGTTCTATCTACAAAAGTTGTAGGAAAGGTTTGTATTGAGTAACATTTTAAATCTATAATATCGACTTATTTTCTCTTTGATCTGCAATGAGAACAAAAAATAGAATAACATAACCTCTTCCATAATATCTCTGATTATATAAGAATATTACCTTAGAAATTATGACAGTTGAGTTAAATAAAAAACACAGTTTTAAACTTGTCACTGACACAAAATTAAACAAATAAAGTACGAATTTACGGTAATTACGTTGACTTGCATGTTATACAAAAACAATGCAAAACGAATTATTTTACTCGTTGCGACAGTTACAATTTTTTTCGACAGAGGTCTCATTGAATTCTACTCCGCCCAATATCACACGAATCTATTAGAAATTGTCAAACATTCTACAGAAACTATTGGTTCTGCCTACTTGGGTATTTGAAAATAAGATTTAGCGTTACACAACCTTGTTGAGAAAATCACACAATCCCTTAACAACAAGGAGATTGCGGTGGCCATATTTCTTGACATTGAAGGAGCATTTGACAATGCACTACCGACCTCCATTGGTTCAGCTTTGACTGAAAAGGGCATCAAACCAACCATTACTGGTTGGATATACGCCATGCTCACAAATAGGACAGCCACTACATCTCTTCAGGACGAGACCATCAGCTTCAAGGTTTCCAGGGGCTGCCCACAAGGCGGAGTACTATCTCCCCTACTGTGGTCACTCTTGATGGATAACTTGCTTAGCGCTCTCGAAAGAGGAGGGGTAGAGCTGCAAGCGTATGCAGACGACCTTGTCATCTTGTCAAGGACCAAGTCAGGAAGGGTAGTATATGATATCCTCCAAAAGACGTTGGACGATGTCCACAGTTGGTGTCAGAGGGAACAGATGTCTGTTGACCCTGGCAAAATTGTAATAGTTCCATTTACTAGGAGAAGGAAGTTGGAGGATCTTCCACCACCTTCTTACAATAATGAGGTTATTCCATTTGCAGAGGAAGTAAAATATTTGGGGATTATCTTAGATAATATGAAACTTGCTTGGAACGATCACTTGGAAAAAGTTATCCATAAACCCAGACTATTCTTGTGGACATGTCGCAGGATCTGTGGAAAATCTTGGGGCCTGGGACCCAAACAAATCTATTGGATATGTGTGATGATCGTTAGACCAATGATCACATATGGAGCTATTGCCTGGTGGCCAAAAGCTTTACAGCGAACGGCCCAAGCAAAGCTGTCATATCACACGAATCACTTGGGTAGGTATTTGAAAATCTAGATTTCTATTGGTCAATTTTTTAGTTTTATAATGAAAACCAGTGTTATAATGAGTATAAATATGAAACTGAACATTGGCGTTAAATTGACAACTTAAAGTATAGGAGTAGAAAATAGTTATTTACGTAATTAGTTTGATATGGACATTATTAACGCACTCATGTGATTACACGACTCGGCCTACGGCCTCGTCGTGCAAACTTCACATGCGTGCGTTAATAATTCCTATCACACGTGTTACGTACAAAATTCTATCTACAACTGTTTATTAGTATTATTAACCGTACCTATATCATAAAATTGAAAAAAAAAATTCAATCCAAACGTATTTTTAATAATATTGACTGCAAACATAAGGTACTGTGTATCATATTCTGTGACCTTAGCAACAAAGACAAACAAATCCGTGGAAATAAAAAAAAATAGTTATCCCATCAAATTGTCAAAGTTGAATGAACAAAAATCTATAAAATTGAGTTCAAGCGAAGACAATCTCCTTTCGGAAATTAAAAATACAGCTTCCAGTGTTATTTTAAATATTTAACTCTGGTATTAATAATTGTCTAGATTCTTATTATCGCACTAGTGCGGTAATGTATTCAAAAACGCACTAGTGCGGTAATATACGTCATTATGACTCTCAAAATAATGTCAAATAGTACCCGTTACATGAAAATTGTAGATGAAAATAATTTACAAATTTGGAATACTTTTCAGATATCTGTAAAAATCTGTAAATTGCAAGTAAATTGACAATTGTTTCGATATAATATCGAAACAATTGTCAATTTACTTGCAATTTACAGATTTTTACAAATATATTGTGGAGTCATTTAAAAACAGTTAGTTTCAGATATCTCTTATTCTAATGCTTTCATCAATAAGTGGAAGACGGCTCTGGCTCCTACTGGAAATTCTTCGCACTGGGCTCAAGTTCCTTCTACCCCTAGTTCGCTATCAATTAACAACTCAATGCCGCATATAGTTGATAAAAAAGTAGAAGATATTATCAAACCAAACGCCAATTATAGCATTATTTGTCAAGGAGACAGACCTCTCAAGTGGACAATTCCTGAAGTTACGGTATAGACACAGATTATAAAGAGAACAGATACGAATCCCGGGAAAACATCAAACGATTTTCAGCTCCGTCGTCAATGACCTTGGACTTTTAACTCGGTATGGCCGCGATGTTGCCAGTTTAAAATATTTTCTGAATTTCTTACCAAATTGCAATGTTGACTCGGGGACAATAACAATTTCTAGTGCCGGATCTAGTTTTTTTGGAAGTTTCCACTAAATCTTTAAAACTGCGCCATGAATTAAAACAATAATCATAATCGAATATATATTTATGTATTTATTAAATACCTATATGTACTGTAATGGTATCAAATAATTAAATTACTTGAATCAACTCTATTCATAAAAGGATTACAGAAAAACAGAAATGCAAGAAATAAATATGTATAATAAATTAATTTGAATACAAATTCTGAAATAAAAATAAAAAGACTTACCTTTAATTAATAAAGTATCATATATTTTTTATCATATCCAGTATTAATTAAAGTAAATTTAGAATTCTTCATTTAAAATTAGTTTGCTTGTTTGTTTTTCATAATCAATATGTATTAGTTACACCTGAAATTAAAATCATTAGTATACAATATTCAATAATCAATATAAATTATATTTTGGCAGAATTCTAACCTAAATTATAATTGAATGTCACTGTCAAGATGAAGTATGTTTTACGTAGACAGAACAGTCAGACAGAACAGTCAGACAGAATCATAGAATAATATTTTCAGAGATGGTTGTACTGCATTGTGATTGGAGCAATAAAACAAAAATTTAAAACGTTTATTAAAATAAATTTACAATTAGTTTATATAAAATATGTAATTGGAAAGATTTATTGGACATTGGTATGAGTTTACATGAATTAAAATAAAATTATTGATGGTAGAATATTGTATATTAGATATTTAAGAGGTACACATAATTGTAAAGATTTTCATGAATAAGGACAATTTAAAGGGTAAATTTAGTGAGGTTCTTAGTGATATAACAGGTAGGAAGAATTACAATAGACAAAAAACAAGAAATTATGAAATTTTACAATTAAGAGAAGTGCTTTGGAAATATGACATAGCAACGGGGGTTGTTGATTGAAAAAACAGGAGAGTAGAGGTTGCTTTGAAAAAGGAGTTTAAAATTTTGATTTACCTAAAAGTAAAAATTTATAATAAAGCTAGAGAAATTAGTTAAAAAGTTTAAAAATACCAAGAAAGGTTCAGGAAAATACCAAGAAATAGAAGAAAAGTTAAAATATACCTGAAATACCATCAAGAAGTTATTCCAGCGTCCCAGAGGAGAATCAGAATCCTCAATCTTCCTGTGAAATCCTGCAATCCCGCCTACCTCATCAAATTTACGAATCCTCATCCAACCAGTTAAAAATTTAATATTAAAAAGGTTAGTCAATTATTGGTAGGTACCAATAAAATATTATCAAAAGCATATGCATATCAGAAGGACATCTAAAATAAATTTCAAAATTATGAATAATTCACTTTAATCAAAATTAGATAAGAGCTCACCTTAGATTTAAAATTTTATTTCCTTGAATTGTAAGTTAGGTAACTGTATTTGTGTAATTGTTTCTTTTCTTTTGTGGTATTAGTTAAATTTGAATTGACATTCATGTAAATATCATACAAAGGCAATCACATTTATTATTATTAAACTGTTTTGTTGAATTGAGTTCCATTTTATTAGGTATAAACAAAAATTTTCATAATATCACACCATAGATATTCATTCGCTGTGAACTGAATTGTTTGCAACTCTCCATACTCTGTGACTTTACAAACTCATCGACAGAGACATCTACTTCCCATTTTAGTGTGTTTTAATAGTAGTTTGTGCAACAAGTGTGGATATGATGGCCATATCGCACGAGGACGAAGTTTGAGCACGACGCCGTAGGCGGAGTGCTCAATCGTTCGAGTGCGATATGGACAATTCACACGAGTCGAACAGTATATTTTTTCTACGACCCATTCAAGAAAAAATCTAGAAAATAAACATTTGAATGAACTGTAAAATAAAATAACTTGAAATTAAAAATTTTCAACAATTTTATTCATAATCGTACCAATTCAATTTTATGTCTTCACTAATTTTTTGTGATAAACGTACAGTTTTTAAATGTACAATTTGTATAATGTTACGGTTTCTTTTTTTAAATATGCGATGCTGTTATAAATAGATGTTGCCAGTCGGACTCCCGCAAAAAGGGTACCGTACCTTTATTTATAATAATGAATATTCTGCTAAATATTTCAAGCGTCTGCCTGTTGTAGTTATCAATATTGAGCAGAATAATTATTTAATAATAAAATTAACAATTAAAAAAAAATTCTCCACCCGGAATCGAACTCGGGTCTACCTCATAAAAGTCCGGTATGTTAACCACTCGGCTACCGAGATTTATCAAAAGTACCTACATCTCAGAAGTATTACATACCTTCATAAAAACTGACCTTCATCGGTAGTCCCTTAAATACCCATTTTATTCTGTTTTTAGTATTTGTTATTAATTTATAAGGTTTCTTTTATTCAAGTTTATTTTTATAAATAAATATTCTGGATCCAGTGCTTCTGGGAGAGACTTTTTTTGACAAGTTATTTTGACGTTTCTTTAAATTAAAAAAAGATGAATGACGAGTACTAAACGAGAATGCTGTTTGGTGGTTCTAGGATGTATATGAAATCATATACGTTCAGTTAACCGATATGGCCTACATTTCCATTCTCTAAACTGTGCAGGAAATGGATAATATACATGTGGGTGTAGAAAAAAGAATAAGAAAGGTTTGTCCATAGGCGTCACAAAATTTTATTAACACATATTTATTTAAATAATATATTGAAAGATTTAAAATTATAAAAGGTTCATAAATAATTTTAATAAATTTTAAAAATAGGAATTGATTCAAGTAAAATATATCTGCGAATAAATTCAATAAATAATTTAATAGCACCAGAACTCAAAGAGAGGCAAAGTTTTCTTGTTCCCGAATTTCATATGAGCTAGCGGGAAAAAAGGGCAAGTATAAACAGTATAAATTGTTATAAAAATTAATATAAAATTTAAATAAAATAAAACAATACAAACCACTACAATATTGTCGTACCCAACGTGGGGCATAACAAAATTTGGCATAACAAGATTTGCCATAACTGTACATTCCTATGATTTGTTATAAATAGTCATTACTCTTGGGAGATTAATTAATAAATACATTTTTAGATAACACAAATAATTACAAAAATCAACCAAATTTTGAAGTACAAATAATTCTTAATTTATTTAATAATCAAAGGGAATACATAATATACACCTATGCAAGGGAGAATTTTGATAATAATTTGTAGCACCAAAGTTAATATCAAAAACTTTAAAATTTCTTTTATCATAGGCCAGGATATTAAATTAAATACTCTCATCCCTTGGAAATCGAAAGAACCTTATTTTTCTTTCCGAATAAATTTTTTTTGGACAGTCTCTGTATGAACAATACACTCCGCCGTGATGTTTATCCATTTTATAAGAATAATAATCCATACCACTAAATTTTTATAGTTAATATTACCACAACGCACAATCGGTTAGTCAAATAACACAATTAATATCGCCGATTGAACACCTTCAAACAATGAAGCAAACAAAAATGGCGTTATGAATTTTGAGAACAGATTACATGTGATTTTGAGCATGTTTTGACGTTTTGATTATGTTAGGTTAGGTTAGCCGTCACCGTTATTGTGCATGGTTGCCAAGGATGTGGTTTGTGCCTATATATTCATGGTATGCTTTTTATACATTATAATCTATTTAATTGTATAATTCTTTTAATGTTAATAAAATTGATTTAAAACAAGTAATTATCGAATATTTGTAACTGTATAACTATCACACTTAAAAAAATGCTTATAAAATATTTGACCTATGATCGTAAGCTGAAGGAAATATTATGCAAATTGACAACCCTGTTGATAAATTTCGCGAAGCAGCCCGAACGGAGTCGACATAAGACGATTGGCATTTAAATGGGTATGTCCACCCATCTCTCTCTCTTTTTACTGTTCTATGTCAAGCTTTCGTATCTGTTCTCTTTATAATCTGTGGTATAGATATCAACTTCGAGAGGTAAGTTAGTTTTTTTATTATTCATTATATTTTTTCTAGACCACAAAAAAATGGACATCATTCAAGACAGTAAATGTAACACCGCCCAATAAAGAATTTAAATACGGACTCCGTTTGGATATCACTAACATGTCTTATCAATATGTGGGTTTCTACAATTGCCACTTCCATGATACCGAAGATATCAGTGACAAAAATAACGAGAATGATAGAATTTATTTATACGTTGACGGTAAGACCAGAAGACAAAACAAAACTTGATAATTTCTCTGGGATATAATTTGCGATAATTGAGTTCTCTTTTCACTTGTAAAAATGTGGAAAAGTTAAAATGAGATATATTATTTTTGATTTTAGATGAAGTTAATTTGGCAGTGGATGATGACCGAATCGATGATGTTTATACTGTGTTTGGGGGTACCTTTGTCATACCATGTCGACCAACATCGCCATATGTTGATATTACACTTTTAGATCATTTTCTCTCGCCAAGACCAGTAAGCCCATCCTAATAATATTTCAATGAAAAACCAGACCCGTCCAGTTCCAGTTAGTCCATTGAACTGAACAAGTCAATGTCATAATACCTACGTGGGTTGTCTTTTAAGTGTTGCATATAACAAAATAGTTTGCGCCTATCAACGAATATCAAATGTAAAAATTAACTGCCCTGTTTAATTAACCTTACGCCAAATTTCATAGGACGGGAAACGTTAATGACGATAAGCGAAGTACACTGACACCGTGATAATTCATAAAAAATGAATAAGTGAAAAAATCACTAGAGCATTATTTGTTGCTGTAAAAGTTGCAGGTAACTTTTGCAACTGTGAAAGTGACAATTGCATTGAGGTACATGGAATTTTTTATTAAAAATATATACAGTATTGTCAATGGCTATGAATCCTGGATTTACTCTTATGAATCCGAAAATAAACGTGAGTCTGCTTCCAGAATTAGTTCCAAAGGGTGCAAAAATGCATTTCTCTCCGAGGAGAATACTATAGTGTTTAAAAGTTATCTACTATTTTTTTCCAGCTCTATATGCAATTTATAAAAGAAAACCCTTTTATACCTAATGGCATTTTATGGCAGTAGCTAGTTGTATTACTTTTGTACTGAATAGAGCATTTATTACGAATGAACTAAATTTTCCCTTATTTTACAGATGATACCATATATTGAACTCATTGATGAGTATAACACTATGTTCATGTATAATCCATTTTACGGAATTACAACTAACCATACCACCCGCGAAAGGTTAATATGGTATTATTGCGAATTCAAAAGAGGTCGTAAAAGTGAGAAAATACCCATAGATGTGTATATTGAACGTATGTATCTTCTACTTTTTTAAACCTCCAAACACAGTTACATGTAAATTATTCCACTTTAAATTATTTGGATGCGACATTCCGTTTAGAAGTTACGCCGGGTATAAAAATATTCATCGCTTCCGTCATATTTTATTTTTCAAGTAGATCTTCAGATAAGTATTGTGTCCTTTTTGGAACTAATCTTCTTATAAATAAAAATGATAATAATTTCAAAGTACCGAAATGTTTTAGCAAGTATTCCTGATATTCCGCCACCTAGCGTAGTAGATCAAAATAAAGGACATACTGTGGAAGGAGGAATTATTAGCTTGCAGTGTCAGACTTCAGTGACTAACAGTGTGACGTTTTCTTGGACAACGCCTACAGGACCTTTCGATGATATACAATACTTTTCGGTAGACTCCGTTTCACATAAGAAGAAGCCACGAGAAGTTTCCCAACTGTCTTGCGCAGAAATTTAAATGGGTCTTGTTTAATTATGGAAATACCGTTTCATGTCATTGGAATTACAAACGATTTTTCATGCCATTTTATTATTGACATTCGAGGTTGTGTTCAAAGCAATTGTTACCTCTTTGATTTTTGAATATTTTAAGACTTTTAGCTAGTTTATCAGTGACTGTTGTATGCTTTATTAGATCTAAAACCACTTGTTGGTGTTGAAGGAAAAATTATCCACAGTCAAGGCCGACAGATTATAATTTTGTATTAACCTACAAAATGTCAAGACGTTACGTTACTGATTTGAAATCGAATATTAATGTAACAGTATGGCGCTTATTTTGACAACAAGTTTGCGCATACGACTGCAACTTCACGTGGATTCTTCTCACGTGAAACGGAATCTAGATATCGAATAATAGTGTTATACATTTATCGGTATACAAACTTTTGAAATATTTCCAAAAAAACGTGACCGTTCAACCATTATTTGTTTTTATTTCAACAGCAGAAAAGGATAATGCAATACGACGACGACGACGATTCCAGTACATTGATTGTCATGGACGTGACATTGAATGACACGGGAGTTTATATTTGCCATTTAGCCGATCATCAAAACCATTCAACCTCTTCGAACATAACAATAAAAGTTTTGGGTAAGTTATTAGGCTGATGGTAAATTAGTTTATCTCGGATAGGTACTCAACTCCATACTTATCTAGGTAAAAACTACTTAAGATCATGTTCAAGTGAACAAAATTGCTTCCAAGTTTGATAAGATTTACTTTTTCAGATAAGGATGAGCATTTTATTAATATGAGGTATGTAGATTACCCCAAATATAGAGTAGGGAAAGCCGGAGAAGCTTATCTGGAACTAAAAGCTGCTGTTTGGGGTCATCCACAAACTAACTTCACTTGGTAAGTTGAGTTCTGTGTAGATATGAAGTTTAGGATAAAAATGTACTTCCAATATTAATGTTTCATTATAATAAAATGGCCATTTGTATACGATCGAGCCTTTAGATATGACAGATAATGTAATCTGTGGTCAATCATTTAAAAAGGAAGTTAAAATCAAATTCATAGTATTAACATAATATGTCAAATTTTGGATAAACCAATTGAAAAATTTCAAATTTCAAAAGATAAGTGATCAAAAGAAAAATCGAGACGCGTTGCGAGATAAATAATAGTAGGTGGATTTTTGAAAATTTTTCAATATTAAGATTAGTTGGTATTTTACCTCTTCTTCTGATGACCAAATTTAAAATTTTATTAGGGTTTATATTATTTTACATCCTCCTCATTGTTACTTCCATATTAGCATTGATAATTTAGATTAGTTCAATTTATATGTATATTCAAACAAAACTTTTCCTTCCTGTCTCAAAAATTTTCGAAAATCCACCAACTCGCCTTGATTTTTTTTTCAGATCACCCTTAAAACTCTACACTAACTCTTAAATCCTATGTAGGGAGTACCACTCACTTCAGATTCCTAGGCGTGAATTCTTGCTTTCGAAGTGTTTTGACAAAAAATTATAATTTCAGGTTTCGTAATGTTAATGATACCATTCCATTAGTAAAGGGGCAAAAGTATGAAATATCCTATTCGATCATAGACAATTTTATAACAGAAGACAGAATTGAATATTTAAAAATCAAGAACCTTGAAGTAAGAGACACTAGTTGTTATACTCTACTTGGAAAAAATAAGTACGGGAATAAATCTCTAAAATTTGAAGTGAATGTTACTGGTAAGAATTATTTATTCTTTTATTTGGCAAGTTTATCTGAAGTCGGGAAAGGAATGCAGTCGAAAACATTCGACATTGCCACGTTTAACTATGAAAAAGCAAGTGCTAAGTAAGTAGTGATAATAATTAGAAAAGGGACTTTTTATTATTAACAATATTAATAATATGATTAAACGTTAATTCTTTGATGTGCTTGTTTACTTGAATTTTTTCTATTAACATTATTTTTTCAATTTATGAATATTAAAAGATGAACACGTTTCCAAATTTGTTATGGGCTTCTTCAAGCTCTGGCAGCGTTGAGGGTTGTCTAGTTTTAATAATTTCATGGAATAAGCAGGCCGAATAAAGATATCGTATCTTTACCATACTGATCCATTCGACCGTGTTGAGTTTGTGGGAAATTCTTTGACGTCTTCTGATACCACGGATCAGTCTTAAGGAACAGTTTTGCATAACTTGAATTCTCCTAGATAGACTTAAGCAAGGCCCATAAATAACATCAACGTAGTAAAATTCAGCTAGTACCTACAAGCAGGCATTTTTAATGATTTATGATGCGTGCTGTCAAATTTGAAAGATGTGTCTTGGGCTCAAATTTGATCCATAATTCGAAATATATTTCGGTTATATTCCAGGTAAGCCTTCTGTGTCACTTCGGACGGATAATTTTCATTTATTGGGCGAAGAAGGTAAAGTCCAATGTATTGCTGAAGGAAATCCAACTCCTGATATTAGTTGGAAATACAAGAGTTGTTTAAGACCAGAATGCAAATATTCATTTGTAAGTATCGATTCAAACGAGGAAGTTGGAAAATTGTGACACAATTTGTATTTCAGGTTAAAGGTGAGGTGAAAGAACATGAAAAACTTCAAGTAACTTCTGAAATTGGAATCAATGCAACTGAATCAGGTTTTGTGAAATGCATCGCAAATAATACAGAAGGTGGTGATGAAGGCGTAACATTATATCAAGTTACAGGTTTGTACTTATGAAAATGTTTAGCAGTTCCAACAACTAATCAAATTTTGTCATTTTGTGGCATATGAAACAATTTCACCCAATCATGTCAACATTACACTGATAATTGCGTTCAGTGGAATTATTAGTCACCATAAATGAATAGTTAATAGAATAAATTTTCTCACCGACATTAAGTGGATAAAAACACCTGTCGTCACAACTGACAAGTAAAAGCGGAAATTGAGCGTTCCGAGTGCTCGCCTTTTTCTGCTTAGTTTAGCAGATCTGTTAGTTGGAACGCGCCCAATGTCCCACGGATATTACTACTGGAAACAATACACAACCTATTCTTCACAAACAAAAATTATGGAAAAACTCTTCTCTAATGTTTATTTTAGATGTTCCTGGTGGATTTGCCATAACTTGTTTTGCTGATACGGCATTAGTACCAAATTAAAAACGGATATATATGCGAAAGGAGAAACTATTTCCATTAAATGTTCAGCTACTCTTGCAAATTATAGTCAAGTTACTTGGCTTTCGGATGTCAATGTTATCCAAGATACTGGAAGTGAGCATTGACCGAATAATTACATCTCTCTATTGTATTAAAACTGTTTTCAGGACTTACATTAAAACCTACAAATACGAACTATTCGAATGGTACAACATTGACTATAAATAACCGTAATCAAAATGATTCCGGAGTTTATACTTGTCGAGTAATCACTTTCAGTAGAAACAAAGAAACCAGGATTATAAATCTTTCAATAAAAGGTGACATTTTTGAATCATTCTGTAGTTGAGGCTGGGACATACAAATGTAAAGCTGCGTACAATAGCCACTTTGATGAACGAGATGTCAAACTGAGATTTGAAAATAGGATTTATGATCTAAGATGTTTATATATGGTTACAAATTGGGCAAATAATTATGTTCCGTACAGCCATTTTGTGAGTGGAAGAGAGAAAGCTATAGAACAACAGAGGGACAATGTCGCATTACCCTCTCCGGGGAGTTTATCGAGACCAATCGAGTCTAGAGTGAAGGGTGTTTCATGGAGGGGAAGTATTTTGTTCCCTCCTGACCTGACTGTTGGTCCTATATGTGATTCTACATACTGAAGATAAATATTTGCCGAACCTTTATATTATATCCGTGTTATTTTGTTTCAGATGCTCAAGGAAGTCAAGTCTGGTTAATTTATATAATAGTCTTTCTCTTATTTGCCCTTGTTGCTTCAATGATTTACCTGATTGCAAGAGTGAGAAAAGAAAGGGTGAGAGTAGCTTTGAATATTTTTGGGTTTACAGATCAATTTATCACGTCACGAAACTTCCTACAAGGAACACTGAAACTGGACACCTCAGCTATCTATATCTTTTTTGCTCCAAAGGCTATTTGGAGTCGTAGGGAAGACATTGTTGTGGATCTCAAGGGTTATAATCTGCTCCAAACACCAAAATGAGAAAAAGAACAGTGAGCAGGAACTGTCCTTTGTAAAAATGACATTATGTGACTTTGAACAGATACAAAAATTATATTATAATATTCAAAATAAATCATCTTATTATATTCATAGGTTTAAATTTATTCTTACAGAAACTTAAGAGAGAGTTGCAGTTATTAGGCTTAGAGAATTTTGAAAAAGGTGCTGTGTATTATATCAACCCTAAATTAGGAATTGGCGATCAAGCCGAGCTGTTGCCATATGATAAAAAATGGGAATTTCCAATAGAGCAACTGAAATTAGGTAAATTAATCTTTTAAATGTTACTCTCATGTCACCAAGGCTTATGCTAGTTGTTGTACTTAGAGAGACTTGGAAGAAAGCATACTGTGGGATTTTTCCTACCATCTCAGCTTATTATATAAGTAGTGATAATTATTATAATTGTGGAGCTACTCTATTTAAGGTGAACAATTGGGATCTGGCGCATTCGGTGTTGTTTTAAAAGGCGAGGCTAAACATATAGTCGAAGGCGAACCATTAACAACAGTAGCAGTGAAGATGGTGAAGAAAAGCGCAGACAACACTTATTTGAAGGCACTGGCTTCTGAATTGAAGATAATGGTTCATCTTGGAAAACATTTAAATGTTGTCAATCTACTTGGAGCTTGCACTAAAAATGTTGCCAAAAGTGAGTGTTGAACTATTTTATGGAATTGTTATTTTTTTGTTTATCATAACTTCACCACCAGCTGCTCCTTCAGTTGGGAAACTGTTGAAAACCAATAATCTGCTCTCTCTCTTCCGTCTCTTTGTCTGGCACTCAATTCTTAAAAACCGGGGAGTAGAATATCCGAGTGAAAGGAGTCCCTCTAGCAGTTATAGTGACAGAGCAGGTGGTGGAGTGGTAAAGCTCTCCGCTTGCATTAGGAAGAACCGGGGTTCAAATCCCATAGGCCTGCCTAACCTTCTATGAGTTTTATCAGATGATTTCTCGAAGCAATAGACGAATAATGCATATCTCAGGCATCTTCTCCCTTGCTCACATCCTCACTTCTCCAAACGTTGATTAAAAAGGCTCCGGTAAGCCTATAGCGACCTGCTAAAAAAATTGAATATTATCGCTCCTTTTTGCAATTAAAGCACAACTGCCAGATTGCGAAGCGGTGGATTTGACAGGTACATTCTGTGTTTAATTAATGAAAAAAGTGGGTCATTAATATTTTCAGGAGAGTTATTGGTAATTGTGGAATACTGTCGATATGGGAATCTACAAAATTATCTAATGAAGCATCGCGATTATTATGTCAACCAAATTGATCCCCATACCGAGAAAGTTAACTTCTCAATCGGCCAGGAGCTTTTAGACAGAAATTATTCTTCCCCAAGTAATGGAAGGTAAGTGAATAACAAAATCTATCTGTTTGTCTATAAAATTTAAATGATTTTTTTAGCAATATTAACTCGCCCTTAATGAGTTATGCAAGTTTGGCTTCCGCGGATTCGGCAAATAGTTTCAACATGTCATCTCCAAATGATATGGGTAATTATAGAGACTATCCCAATTCTCAAAACACTGAAGTAAATACATTATCCCAAGGTAAATTTAGAGAGTTTTCAACTTATCCTCCCATCTTGATTCTGGTCTGTTCCTTGGTCTGATTTCTGCTGTTCTCCAGTTGTTCACCCTTTTAATTGCTGCATCCAGTTCTCTTCAGTTCACATGTCATCTATATGTTTTCCAAATCAATATTTGTATTTGACAGGTGACGACAGCGTGATGCCTAGTTACAATAGCACCCAACCAGAATGGCGTTCAAATTACAAAGGAGATTACAGAGGAGATGTTAAACCAATAAGTACGAAAGACCTTATCACATACGCGTTCCAAATTTCCAGAGGTATGGAGTATTTAGCGTCAAGAAAGGTATTTACATAATTTTTAGATAAATAACTTTGTAGTGCTTCCAGTTCTTTAAAATAAAGAGTTTATTGATCTATTGATTGGTTTGGCTTAGAGTCCCTGACACCTCAGCACTTAGGCTTCCTGTGCCATTTATGTGAAGAGACCAGTAGCCCTTATACAGCCTGGGATGCTGTAGTTCTGGAAGTCTATATCTCCAATAAGATAATGCTTCACAATCAAAGATAATATGGGAGGCTGTTACCTTCTACTGACTTCAATGCACAACCTTCAGATAGGTTCATCTCTATATATGCATGTGCTTCCAGTCACTTTCCTTATCCAGCCCTTGCTGATGTTTAATATTTTAATAGTCAGCGTCTCCAAGGGTTTTTTGACCAGGAGTTTGCTGTCTTCCTGTTAAGGCACGTGTCTCCAGTACAACTGATGTTAAGTTTGAATTCACCGAGATGTACCGGGTGGTCCAATAAGCCGATCTCTCGGCTATATATCAGAAACTATCCATGTTATAGCTTTGGGAGAAAAATTCCTTATGAAAAGTCGACAAGAGAAATTGCTGGAAATTACTTTCAAGTTTCTAGGTTAACCGCTAGGGGGCGTAGCCTGTAAAGAAAAATTTAAAAACCAGTTTTTTGTGAAATATGCCCAATTATACTAAGTGTTAAATAAGTAAACTGAAAAAAGGTCTCAATTTCGCACAAATTTTTTCAAGTACTTTTTATTCTATTTTTCCAAATAAAGGGTGGGGGAAAGTGGGAAAGTGTTTGTGGATAAATACCTATAACTTTGGTTTGAATCAACCGATTTCAACGAAATTAGTGTCAATAGAAAAAGTGAATATGAATTAATCACATCTACTATAAAATACTGGCATTTAGTTTTAATTGTCATAGGTAGAGGGTACTTTCGAATGAAAAAAATTGAAATTTGTTTTCCTCAAGAATGTTCAATGGAAACACCTGATTATTGTGAATTATAATGGAACTGGGTTGAATTCTTAACAAAATGGCGCAAACCGCATGTTGATAGCTTTTCTCGAACTCGAGATATAAATAAAAACGCATAAACATAAGTGAGTATAGTATTGACACCCTGTAATATAATTTAAAATAAAATATGGGAAAGGCAGATCATACAGATATCATGGTCATTAAAACTTGATGTCCAATTGAATGTTCAAATTTTTTTTCATCGTTTTCACACAAATATGTTATCTAGCACGCTTTGACATATCTGTTGCTTAAATTTCAGCTGTTGACATACTATTTATAGCGTTTCTAATGCACTGTTGCATATCGTCTCATCCTTCAATCCTTCAATCTTTCCCACATATAAAAGTCCAGACATGTTAAGCCTGGAGATCTAGCTGGCCCTGAGAATATACTTACCCTTCCAATCCATCCATTTGGATAGCTTACATTCAAATAATCTCTAACTAGTCTGGAAAAGTGCACAGGACACCCGTCATGCTGTAATATCATACCTCATGTTTGTAAGGAAATATCTTTCAATAAAACAGACAACCAATTATCCAGAAAATCCAAATACGTATCGCCATTTGAAGTTCCAAGAAATATGAACCTGCGATCTTTCCGTCAACTATACCACACCAAACATTAGGACTTCATCTACCTTGACGCTGCACTTCCTCTACCCAATGCTTATTATGCAGATTAACACAACCCGCACTATTAAGCGTAGCCTCGTCTGCCTACAAAATTTTTGACATGATATGCGGTTGTTCTTTTAGCAGATTTAACAATTGCAGTAACATGAGATTGAAGCAGCATTTAATTGGACAGTAAGTCTTGATGATCGAAATTTATGTATGATCTTTTTTTTATATATTTAATTTTAAGTTATAATACAGAGTGAGTCAATACTATACTTACTTATGTTTATGCGTTTTTATTTTTATCTCGAGTTCAACAAAAGCTATCAACATGCGGTTTGCGCCATTTTGTTAAGAATTCAATCCAGTTCCATTCTAATTTACAATAATTAGGTGTTTCCATTAAACATTCTTGAGGATAACAAATTTCAATTTCTTTTCATTCGAAAGTACCCTCTACCTATGACAATTAAAACTAAATTCCATTGTTTTATAGTAGATGTGATTAATTCATCTTCACTTTTTCTATTGACACTAATTTCGTTGAAATCGGTTGATTCAAACCAAAGTTATAGGTATTTATCCACAAACACTTTCCCACTTTCCCCCACCCTTTATTTGGAAAAATAGAATAAAAAGTAGGTACTTGAACAAATTTGCGCGAAATTGAGAAATTTTTTCAGTTTACTTATTTAACACTGGGTATAATTGGGCATATTTCACAAAAAACTGGTTTTTAAATGTTTCTTTACAGGTTACGCCCCCTAGCGGTTAACCTAGAAACTTGAAAGTAATTTCCAGCAATTTCTCTTGTCGACTTTTCATAATAATTTTTTCTCCTAAAGTTATAACATGAATAGTTTCTGATATATAGCCGAGAGATCGGCTTATTGGACCACCCGGTACAACCAGTTTTTGATAGTCCAAATGCTGGTTCAGAACCAGTGAAAGCAATTTCTGGCCAACAATAACCTTGTGCTCAAAGATTTACTTGAGCGTCACCTTTTTGTGGGTTCCTAGAGTGACAGTTTTTGAAGGCAGTTCCAGATCAGTCCAAAGAAACCATAATTTTGTTTTTCTTAACACAAGTAAAACCGTCTTTACAGGTACTACATGGTGATCTTGCTGCTAGAAATATTCTCTTGAGTGAAGATAATATAGTTAAGATAAGTGATTTTGGATTGGCAAAAAGCATGTACAAAAATGAGAATTACAGAAAACAAGGAGACGTAAGTTTTATATGAAATAATCACTAGTTCTTGTATAACTGCATACTGTGTGTTTCAGTGTCCTTTACCAGTTAAATGGATGGCTATAGAATCCATCAGAGATAAAGTGTTTTCTACCCAGTCAGATTGCTGGTCTTATGGAATAGTTGTGTGGGAATTATTTTCTCTGGGAAGAACTCCATATCCTGGAATGCATGTCGATGAAACTTTCTACAATAAACTTGTAGAGGAAGGTTATAGACTTGAAAGGCCAGAATTCTGTCCTAAAGAAATGTGAGTAAAACTTTTTCAGTGAAACGTAAATCTAATATCTTTTTTCTAGGTATCAGTTAATGAAAGAGTGCTGGTCTGTTGAACCAGATTCAAGACCATCGTTCACAAAACTCACCGAAAGAGTTGGTACACTGCTCGAGGATACCGTAAGAAATGTAAGAAAATTTTTATTATAGTGTAATAGTAGATATATAATGACAGTGCAAATGACCGGTGACCTTGAACAGCACAAGAGCAAGGATAATGAATTAGTAGTACCCGCATGTATGAAATATGTTATTTTTAGATAGAAGATGAATAATTGAATTAATTACCCGCATGTATAGAATTTGTTATTTTGATAAAAAATTTGATTTAGGTCTGGGAATGCAATTAAGGAATTGTATCCACATGGGAGCTCATTAAAACATTGAAAGTATTAATTATTCTGCTAAAAAAGCAATTTTTGTAAAAGGAGGGGGCAAGTATATGGGCAAGTCGATAATGTGAAGAGGTTTAGTATATATGAGTGGCAGAGCAGAAAATTTAATTATATTTGTTATCAAATTGGTGCGAATAAAAGGACAACATCCGTATAATATTAGAGAAGTGTTTGTATGTTTTGATAGTATTGGTACAAAAAATGATAGTTGGCCTGAAAAATGGATACGAATTGAATTTTATACACCAAACAATTCGGTAACACTAAAGGCTGAAATACCCACCAATAGTACAACATATAAAGTAAGTCTTTTCAAAAGTAATAGAAACTACCAAGATTCGAAATGGTTGCAGTTGTATGCAGCTCAACAGGTTATCTCAAGCACGCACACAAATACGCATACTTATATATATTATATTATGTAGCTATATTATATAGCTATTATATATGTTCTACAATTGTAACTGCTTCAATATTTTATAAAGTTATCCTTCGTTTGTTGAAATAAAAGTATATAAATAGCATTTATTTTTTTATTAAATATCTAAATCATACAAAGAATCAAAATTTGTAGAATCCAAGTATTTTTCTTTATTTACATCACTGAAAAAATTCTCCACCGCTTCTTCTAATCCTATGATCCTATGAGATCATCTAATGTGCCAGAATTGGAAGATAGATCCACCAGTTTCAACGATTTGTTTATAAATTCGCTCTTTTAGCGACTTTCCATAAAATTAAGATATATTAGATTCTTCAAGCGTTTCTTTTTATCAGCCTACAACTCTCGAATAAAATCTTGTTTGTAACTGTATAATTTTACATTGCAATAACAGGGCTGGACTGACTTTTATGTAATATAGAAGTGGAAATAAAAGATGTTATGGTTTTAAATTATTTATTGAATAAACCCTAATTGTAATGAATGTGAAAAAGCAACATGATTTCAAAAATTAATTTCAGGCTAAACAATACAAATCCTGTCTTAATATTAAAATGGTTGTCGTAACACAAAAACAATCATAAATTAAACGTTATAAAAGATAGGATATTATGATTTATAAATTTTAGTCTAAACAATGCAATTGGAGTTATAATATTAAAATTAATTCACGTTAATATTGAATTGTTTGTTGTTACACAAAAAACAATAATCAACTAAATAGTATAAAAATAGTTAGTACAAATTCAATGTAAAACTTATTGTACTTGGGATTAAAATAAACTTTAATGTATCTCCTTTTTCTAGAACTTTATCTATCATATTGGATTGTTTATAAAAGTTCTCTTTATATTCAATAAACATGCCATCAGAATCGCCG
>CAJUYH010006092.1:0-21128 GCA_910591685.1 Galerucella tenella
ATAACGATGATAGGGGGTGGGTAATTTATAATGAATAACCCTGTACAACCAGGCCTAAAAATTATAAACATCAAACAGCGCTCCTCTCCGAATTTCAGGCGTGAAGTCATCGCATATGAAATCTCTCTCAGAAAGCGGATACCGCGCCGATCGGTTATCGGTTAGATTACTAATTAGCTAGTAACAGTATTTTGCTTGCTTATATGCCTATTATTTACGTTTTAGCAAACTCTAAACATTGTTGTGTTTGTGAAATAAGAACGTTAAGAAATAATTTATACTATTCGACACAATGGACCAGAGCCAGAGTAAAAGTACTTCGATTAAAACATCTAACAAAACATTTATTTCTATTAATAAGGATGCAAAAAAACGGAAGCAATGGCAGTAAAGCATAAAAAGACTCAAAGCATTCACTGATAAGTCAACATACTTTGTTTGTGTATTCTTAAGATTTCATTTGTCTTCCATCAGAATCGTTATAGATTACCTTATAAAATACGTTGTGAATCCATATTGAGAGGGTTATGGAAAACCACACGCTTGTATCAATTTAATTTTTTTCAAATACGTAGATAATATTATTCTTATAGCTTGTGGTGTTAAAAATGTTCAAAATTATTAAATAAAATAATGGGTCAGTTCTTTACAAATTAAATTTTGTTAAATACTGCTTTTTTCCAAAAAACAGGTAATCTTTTTCAGTAGATCATCAACAAAATTGGCGTATATTATGTGTTTTACGAGAAATTATTTTATCTGATTCAAAGTCCGGATCAGCTCTAACAAATATCGCTTTTTTTACCAGTGAGGTGCATGTACATTTGAATCTGATGTAAACATTTAGAACTAATATTACCTGCTTCATCAAAATAAGTTTTTCTTGTTTTTTTTTCAACATTGGTGATTTAATTTCCACTTCACATTCATCATAAATATCATTTGGAGAAGCTCCTTTAATTGGGCAGTCTGCAGTTAAAAAAAATGCAATTTTTTACTGAGTAACCTATAGCGTTATCTCCGCAACTTTGTCCACCATACCAGGAATAAAATAAAACATCTGGAATCACCTTGTATATCATTTGAGAGAGCATGTATTTATGAAAATATTGACATGTTTAATCATTCTGGACGGAAAACAGCCAAAAACGATGTGTCCACTTCTGGAAGATTTAATGAGTCTGCTTTTTCAAAATTAGGTCCAAACATTTTATTTTATTCACAGAAAATTTTGTAAGTCTTTCAAAATAGATAAATTCTACGCGAGGCACGTTACAGTCAGAAGCGTAGTGTTTGTGCATATTAACTTTCATATGCGGTGACGTCACAGTCATAGTCTTCGCCCCGATACGGTATGCTTGTTTAATTGCTTGTATTAGGAGAACGACATATTCTATTGACATAAAATTTTCAGAATCATATTTTTATTCTTAGTACTTTGTTTTACGACAGTTAAAAATGATTCAAAAAGTTTAGTAAACGAGCCCATTCCTTAAAAAAAATCGGCCACTCTATTAGTGCTTACAAAAAAAATATTATTATTTTTAATTTCAAATATATCCTTCCGCAACAATGAAAATAGTAACAACGTAAAAGGAATATTTAATGCAAAAATAAAGTGACATCAAATAATTATGATGTGACTGAATAGGCCGATAGCAATGTAGGTATATAAAGTTAGATTTGAAGTGCTCGTCTGACTAGAAGTTTTTTAATAAGTAGCTCCGAACCACGAGGTAAAACTTTTAAGAGCTCAATAAAGTTTCACATGAAATATCGTTGCAAACGAAAATTAATGTGCTACATGAGGATATAAAGATATAAGACGGGTTTCCAATATTTCGAGCAATAATCTTAGTATGTCTATAAGTCGAGCACTTGTACATCAAACTTTACTTCATGAAATAAACAGATTGAAAAAGTCCGTCGAAGATAAAATACTTTCAAAAGAAATTTTTTCTGTTGTGTCAGTTAGGGATAAAAAATTACTTAATTTCTACTTATTTTTTCTTGACAACGGTAGCTGGAACGCTACCGAAACGTTGAAGTAAAGAATTTAAAAATATTGTGGTTTAATTTCCCAAAAAATTAAAAAAGAATGAATAATATACCACAAGGAACATACAGAAGATATTTGGAAACATTAAAGTTGCAATATTTAGAAGATTTTTTTCATTTTTTTCATTCACATAAGATCGAAAAATATTTATTAAGCCGCGGCCACATTAGTAAAAATGTATGTTGTGTGTGAGAATTCGACACAAATTTATGTGTGCGTATAAATTTATGCTAGTGTGGACGTGTTCTCTACGTACCGGGTGGCCAACTAAGAACGGCCCACCCGTTGGGCGCCAATTTTGTTATCTATTATTTATTTAAAATAATAAGGCAAGATAAATTGCAACGGCGACTCAATATGGAGAGCACCTCAGGTGTGAATTCGGAGACCAAACTAATATCAGTTCAGGGAGTAGTCTTACCGGTTCGCGGGTAATCCTACTTTATTTAAGTTATTGAAGTGAGATAATAAATGAAGTTAAGAAACCAAATGAATTCAATAAGTTAATAAATCAAGTTAAGAAATGTTATTGAAGTTAATCAAGAAAGGTAAGTGGGCGCCACCCTGAATAATATTAGTCGACTTGTTTTTTCATCTCACAACTCTCTATCAACAAACCTGGAAATGTTGGAAGGGAAGGAATATGAACAACGTTTGTTAAATTTACAAGTTGTATAATGACTTTAAAAACTAATATGACAGTAAAATAAAAAAAATGTGGTTGTTTGTTGAAGCACGTTGTTCACTCTGGTTTACTTTCCTTAATTTTCTACGTGTCTGGGATGTCTCATGGAAACTACTTCGTCCGGAAAATTGGCAGTCTCAGGTACAAAGTTTCAGGTTCTAAGTTCCAGGTACAAACTTCCAGGTACAAAGCTTCAGGTACTAAGTTCCAGGTACAAACTTCCAGGTACAAATTTCCAGGTACAAAGTTTCAGGTACTAAGTTTCAGGTACTAAGTTCCAGGTACTAAGTTTCACTGTCTCAGGTACTAAGTTCCAGGTACTAAGTAAGTGCATTCACATTGAATGCACTTATGCATATCTCAGGAGTGGATTATAGCACATATTCGGGAAAATTTTTTTTATAACAAAAGTGGCCAAGAGAAACGCCTGGAAATTATTTTCAGAATTGTAGGTCCACCAATAGAGGGCGTATTTGACTGTTATAATTTTAAAATGCAATTTTTTTTTAAATTTACTCAATTAAGGAGCATATTAAATATCATAATCACATTCTTCGACAAATTCTGCATATTTTTAATGTGGCAGGTTTAAGTCTATCTCTTCAAATAAGGGGTGGGGAAGAGTGGGAACCTTGTTACGAAAAAACGCCTGTAACTCCGGTTCTGCTAGACCGATTTTAATAAACTTGATGTTGTTTGAAAGAGCTTTTGTTGAACAATCGAAAATTTGTAAATATGAAGCAATCTGATTAATAACAGAAATGCTAGAGGGCGCTGTTTCATAGTTTTTAAATATTATTTTTTCTCGTAACAATTTTAAACGGAAGCATACAAATTAAATTAGATCTTTAAAAAGTAGACTAAATTAGTAATAAAACACTGCGAACCGCAAGGCGATATCTCTTTCCTATCCTGAGATATCGTAAGAAACAGGTAAATGGCGGGAATCTTTCAACGTCTAGATTTTTTACAAATGTGGACGCGGCTTTAAAAAAATGGCCACGTACAGAATACCGTACGTTGTAAAGGTGCGAGTTCACCAAAAAAGCGAGCACGAGCACGTGCGACCACGTGGTGGCCCATCAAAGTTTAATGCAGCAAAGCGCAAGCGATCGAAGTGGAAGCTTTTTCGAAGATTAAAATCCCGTCCACACTGAACGAGTACGAACAAGTATTTTCTTTGATGTACCACCTTCCTCTCGATCTTTTTTGAACACGAACAAGCAAACGTTCGCTCACTCGCTAGCCCGTACTCACCAGAAGATTATTGATGCAGAATGCTCGCTCGCTCGCTAGCCCGTACTCACCAGAAGATTATTGATGCAGAATGCTCGCTCGCTCGCTAGCCCGTACTCACCAGAAGATTATTGATGCAGAATGCTCGCTCGCTCTTGTTCGCTCGTGCTCGCTTTTTTGGTGAATACGCACCTTAATGCGAAAGATGCCGAAATGTGCGCGAGCACACCTCGAATGTGTTCAATCTCCATGGCAGGCTACACGCGAGATGTTTCTCGGAGAAGGTAGCGCACTGCTTTATATGAAAATTGGACAATACAAAAATTTTCCTCGATCCTTTTCCGTGCGGCCGAATTAATACGCAATTAAAGAGACACTTATTGTTGATACTATATAATATAATATTAAAAATAGAAAGTTTTAAATACACTGATTTTAGAATCGATAACCCTAAAAAGCAGCCCGTCGGTAATGATGTGTCTTTTGGGATTAAACTTCGTGGCAAAACCTTCAAGTTGAAATGTAACGTCTATGTTACAATAAAGCGGCTTAACTTTCGATACGTCACATTCGAAAAATACGCTCGCCGTAGCTTGGGCAATCGGATAACACTTAGTCGGTATCGAGAATTTTGCTTCGTATTTGTAGATATCGCTTACGTGATTGCTTTCTGCAGATAACATTATCATCGAATAAACCCATTTTTCTTTAACAACAGCCGTGGAATCAATCCATTTGACTATGTGTAGGCCTAAGAAATCATTTTGAAAAAATGTTAGATTGTTGAAAGTTAATTTGTTGACAGTCATAATAGTAGAGGATCCGAACTAGGATCGTCCTTCACCAACCAGATAAAAATAGTTTTTCATTGAATGGAATATTGTTTTTTTTTCTCAGGAGCCGTCCCTTCGCCGGTACCACCTCAGCCTCCTGGGCTTATTGTGGATACTCCTAGTGTTCTGACTACAACCTATCCAGCCAATCCGTTCCCTGTATTAGCTCATACAGGTTCTTTGCTGGTTGCTTGTAGAAGTCTTCTGGAGTCTTTTGGGTTCTGCCATACAGTTTCTGCCTTCTGTGGTCCAGCGACTCACAGTTGCATAGTATATGCAGAGCTGTTTCGGTATCTTTTTTGCATCTTGTGCATGTGAGGTCTCCGTTGTACAGCCCCATTTTGTTTAGGTGTTCCTTTGTGGGATAGTGTCCCGTAAGTAGCCCCGTAATGGTGCGTAGTTTGTTCCTGCTCATTGAGAGCAGTTCTTTCGCTACTTTTTCTGATGGTTCTTTTATGAATTTCTTTCCATGTATTTGCCTTGTCGTATTCTTCCAGTGTTTATTGTGTTGCTCTTTCAACCACCCTTTTAACCATTACCTCGTTAAGCATCTGGGGATGCCCACAGCAGGTTCGGGTCCGTTCATCAGAGTTGACGATCCTACTCTTGCGAGTTCGTCAGCTTTTTCATTGCCTGCGATTCTTTTATTACCTGGGACCCACTCCAGTGTTACACTGTTCCGAGTCGCCAGTCTTCTAAGTTCTTCGCTGCATTACCATACTAGCCGAGATGTCACCCTATAGCTTTGGATCTACGATCTCCCATTGTGGGGAGCAGCAGCTAGTTCCAATATTGAGATTCTGGAGCGATTCCAATCGAAAGTGCTAAGAATTGTTGTAGATGCTCCATGGTTTGTGCCAAATTTTCTCTTCAAGTGGGATCGGTTAAATCGGAAATAAAAAACTTATCCATAAGCTACAAAAATAGATTGGGACATCATCCAAACAGACTGACATCTAACCAGAAGCCCAGCGTAGACTTGAACGTTATGATCCCCAATAGGCAAAACTAATTAATCTTGATATTAATTATAGCTGTGAGAGATAGTTTTCACTGAATTCCTGTCGAGCAAGTCAACTGAATTGTATCATCACACAATTTGCATATTACAATAATTATTTCATTCAATAAAATACTATATTCATCTGTAGGTCAGTCGGTAGGGGTCATTTTAGACCAAAAAGTAGTAGTAATTAGCAATACGGCTTTTTTATAAGTACCTTTAAGTATGTGGAATAAAAGTTTACCAGTCTATCGATTTCCCAAATTGAAAAAAAGATCAAAAACTTTTCTTTTTTCGAAATTCCTTAATATTGCACGCTGGGAGGAGGGTAGAGGAAAAAAAAAACCACCCTGTAGAGAGAGTGCTTTGTAATAAAAAAGGTATCTTGCGTTTTTTTCGTCCGAGCAATGGTTTGTCCGGAAAAAGTTCGGTAAATTAAGTATGTGTTCCGCATCCGCGCGACTCTGCTGCACGGCGGAAGACCTACTTTCTGAATCGCGGAAAAAAATATAAATATTTAATCAGAATTTTTTTTCATCTTTGGTAAGAGTCAAGGTTGTGGATAATATCTAAATAAAAGGTCATTTATTAATTTTTACATATTTTTATAGGAAAAAGTTATGCAAAAAATCATATCTTAAAATTATACATTAATCAACTTTTATAACTTTCCACTATAATATACATTTTGTTCGTTGAATATTCATCTTCATATTACAGGAGTATCAAGTTTTATTTTGAAAAAATAAAGAAGATTCCTAACCGAATCTATAAAAATTGCTATTTCCGCATATAATACAAAAAATCATAGAATCCAATAATGTATATGAATTAATCAATTTTGTCCTTATATATTCCTGATCTTAGAAGTTTCCCCAACATTTTCACGCAAACCCCATTAAAATTACTTTAGTTTTATTAAAGTTACAGTATTTAAATATAAACATATTTATTTTCTTGTAAATTCTAGATTCCTAAAATTTACAAGATAATGAAGAGTGCCCTATTTTGTAATTAGGGAATACTAATAATTAGTACAGGGAATGAAGCATTTCACCTGGCAATTTTTTCGTCCAGCATGGATTGACTAGAAATTTTAACAGAAGGTAGGTGATAGCCCAAGGATCAAAACCTATATCAAACCGAAGGGCCCTAAAGCCTTGAGAGCAGAATTGTAGCTTTTAAAAAACAGGCAAAACCCTTTTTTTATAATTTTTCTAAAACCAATAGGAACCGAGATATGGCCCATTAATGATTACCTTTTTTTCCCAAATGCAAAATGTGATAGATTCAAAGTCAAATACCGGAAAAATGATGCATTTTTCGTAGAAAACTCACAGAATCTTTTTCAAAAAGCATAATTAGACCTTTCTTTAAAAAAAAGGTCTGTAGCATCAAAACTGAGTGAATTATGACAAAAATAATGTCAGTACTGAATTTCTTATACAAAAAAATCGGTGAAAACAACCCCTTAATTAAAATTGATCTTTACCCTTGTGCTCTTTGTACATGTATGGTTAATATGTCCAAGAAGTTTAACCAATTTAAAATTCATGGTTTTCGAAAAATTATGGCTTAAAGTAAAAAGTTATTTTTCATAATTTTTTTTTTAATTGTATTTTGAAATGTAACAAATTCATCATTTTACTAATTCAAACCAATTTTCACCTATCTTAAGATTTATAATGCTATTTTTTAATTTTTGTCATTTAGGGGAAGTTTTCACCCCTAAGAAACAATCAGGGTTCGTCGGAATGACATGATATATAAAGCAGAGGGTGAGTTGAGCCTAATCCCAAATTTTTATGCAAATCAATCAGAGGCGAAATCATTTTTTAAGGATTCGTGATTTTTTTTACGTTAAGCTGTAACAGGGGCTGCTTTTTAAGGGTTGAAATATGATAAAATTGTATTCCAAAGCTCAAAACAATCATTATTCAACTTATCCAAACCAAATCTTACCCATGTTCAGGTTTAAAATGGTATTTTATGATTTTTGACAAATAAGGGTAGTTTTCACCCCTAAAAACCGTTTAGCGCCCTTCGGTTCGATAGAGATTTTGAACCTTCGGCTATCACCTACCTCCTGTTAAAATTTCAAGTCAATCCATGCTGAACGAAAAAATTGCGAGGTTTTACCTTTTTTTAAGCTTCATTCCCTGTACTAAATCCGTAAATTTTATCTCCGAAATAACAGTTTCCATTCTTTGAAAAATTGTTTCCATGCCTCCTTATTATATAATATATTTTTTATTAAGATACTTTGTTGATTACTGTTGTTGATTAGAATATATTTATATGAGTAATTTGCTAAAAAAGTTATGTGCTATGACAAAAAAATGCCATCTTGAAGCTGACACTTCCTTTTTCAAAACAATCATTCATATATTATTACATTATAACTGTACAATATCTTATATTGTACTCCAAAGCGCTTCAGAAAATAGAGTCGCACGGATGCGGAACATATACTCAGTTTATCGAATTTTTTCCAGACAAACCATTGCTCGGAAAAAGCCCAAGAGACCTTTTTGATTGCAGAACATTTCCCCTACACGGTGGTATTTTTTATTTTCCTCTACCTTTCTCCCAGCGCGAAATATTAAGGAATTTGGAAAAAAAAAGTTTTTTTATTTTTTCTTTTATTTGGGAAATCGATAGGCTGGTAAACTTTTTTTTATATCAATCTACATACTTTATGGTATTAATGAAAAAAAAATCAGCCATATTGCTAATAACTTGTAGTTGTGACCCCAATCGTCTGGCCTACTGGTTGGATCTTAGACTACAAATGTATAACCTGCTTTTCGTCTATCAAATTCTCTTATAGTCGGCCACAAAAATGCTTTTTCATCAGAAGTAGTTACTTTGCAATCGGTTACGACATATTTTTTATATTTGTTAGTAACTGTTTCCACAGCAGCGCTCAGTATATCATCTAAAAACAATATATTGAGAGACGCAAAACTAACAAAGCCGTAAAACTCCTTATTACCAACAAATTTTTTGCTGAATTCTTCATGACTATAATAGGCTTCACAATTTTTTTTGGTTAATGCTTTTGATGGGTTTAAAACTTCGTCAGATGGAATAGGAGTTACAGAATTATACTTATTAAGAGGATAACTCCCCTGAATGTTATGGACTACATTTGATAAATCTTCTTTCATATCCGGGCTCCATACGGTTTTGTTTTCTGGTTTGTAAATCGATGCGTATCTAGAATCCACGTCTGGAGTTACACTGATTTCATCGAAACCTATACCAAAAAAGTATCTGTAGGTACTTAAAACTGGAAACTAGAAAATATAAAATATATCCAACAGCTTCAGCCTTAGTTAGACCTTACTGGTACTTTGATTAAGAGTAAAAACACTATTTGATGTGGCCATGAATGACGTAATGTAGCTAAAGGGGGCCAAATAATATTTAAGGAATAAAAGGGTCTAGTTGAAGCTGTAACGAAAATCTCCAGGCGGCAATATGTTTGCTTGTGTTCCTATGAATACCTAAAAGTATTTAGAGCTACTGAAGATTTGGATCAAATGCAAAGACTAGTGAAGCTGGGCGGACACCGCTACAATTTATACTATCAGGAAAATGATTTGTTGGGATGGAAACATTTTTAAACAGTTAAAATAGCAGTTAATTTTTCACAGTCTTTAGTAAAATAGATGTGTAGAATAATCTTATGTCTCGTTGTGAGTTAAAATCAATTAAATTGTAGGAATACAAAAGAATATCTTTCTCTCTAGTACTACATTTGCTTTTTCCGTATTTATATTTGTGTTGGGAGATAGCTATTGTTGTTTCGACTTACCTTTGATGATTATTACATTTTTAACAGTGTTTAAATTAGGATTAGACATTTTTTCAAATAGGTTTATAGATTTCTGTATATAAATAAAAATTTCACGTATTCATTAAAGAGCGTTATTGGGAAACGTTTTAAAAAATATGAAATGACGTTTCGCTGATATTTTTCTTGAAGGGTCAAACGACATTTGCGTCAAAATGAAAGATCGAGGTAAGCAGGCAGCCAATGATGCAATTGAACCATTGAACCCAGGTTTGTGTTTGATAAACCTTACAAAATACAAATAAAACAGAGGGCGACGATCCAGCACTGTAGTGGAACGCGTTTGATGCGATAATTACAGTCAAGCAAAGTCGGACATGGTTAGTGCTTGGATGGGTTACCATGACAGGGAAAACCATCGTATGGGGCCCGTTCAGCCTGCAGTGAAACACTTTAGACTACTAGGATACACTTTACTATGAGGCCTGATTGCTGTAAGCCTACACTCACCCTCTTTACCTTACAGATACAGATGCCTGAAGAAGGGTTTCGAAATTAATTCAATATATTACTATAAATGAGTAAATAAAGTAAAAATAAATACCACGGTCAGATAGAGGTCAGTAAGTACATGGATAGAATATCAACAAGAAGAAAACCGATGCTACATTGATGATAGGGAGCTGAGACCTTAAATGGCGTATTGAACATACAACATTGTGGAGAAACTCATGATCTCATACGAATCTATAGTAAGAATGATAACCCAATTAAATAGCCGCAACTGAGTTGAGCAAGGTATTTACACAGACTTGCCTATCTCAGAATGGCGAGGGATTTGAAGTAGACCTCCTCCCAATTGACATTAGAATTACGGAGGAGGCAAGAATAATACTTCTAAGGCAACAAAATACAATGCAAGATAAAGGAAATAGTGTACCGAAAGGAATGGTTTGTTGTTTAATCTAATAGACCGTTTTAACGGAAGACATCTTGTGATTGCGGTGACCATTGTCCACGTATAGAAGCTAACTAAAAGGAAACTGTAACTTAGAACTTGGACAGCTGTGCCTAAGGTTACGACAACGGTATATTTCTTCTCTCTCTTCTTTTTCTCCTTTTCTTTTTCCCTAGGGACTCGTCCAGAGAACAAGGACGATTTATTCCTTTATTTTTCGTGCCTTAGAAAATCTTCGTCTAGTGAACGAGGTCACATTCCAAGTATACCTATTCTATTTCTAATTTGTACACTGCTTTTAGTGGTTATTGGAAATTTTAGATTAAAAAAATCAAGTAACAAATGCCATTGTTTATTCGCTCACTATACGAGTTTCTAGAAAAAAGAAGATATATGCCGTTGCTGTAATCTTAAGTACACTAGCCGAAACTCTAATGGGCTTATTCTGAACAAGAATGTCAGCGGTAACAGCGCTGTAAATCTTCAAGGTCGAGAGATGTTACGAAAAAGCTATTCTGTACGCTTTTTGATGTAACTTACATCGATGTATAATAACATTTTCGCTGTTAAAATAACACCGACCAAAACATTCGACGTAAGGAGAGTTTTGACACTGTTTGTTATAAGTTGAATTGTAAATTTCCATGAAATGAATCAAAATGAACAACAACATTTTTTGAATGGTGTGTATTAGCAATATTTAAACAAAAAAATAAGCCAAATTAGGTTATAAATTGAAATAATTGTTTAGGAATTATGTGCGTATAGAAAATCCGTTTGATATACCGGAAGACCTTTTCGTTGCCTATTACAGGCTAAATAAAGAAATTAATTTGATACTTAGAGCCACATGCAAAAAATCCAGGAAATGCAAACGCCATCCATTTTTTAAATAAAAATGATAAATAAATAAACCCACTAATAAAATCTCTACATATAATAGGTATAACGTTGACCTAAAAATTCTTATTCCTTCTGGTTCCTTGACCTCTTGCTTCACATCATCGGACCAATAACTTAAAAACTAGGCAAATTCCACTGCACAACATAATTCAATATTAGAACTAGTTTTAAATCGAATAATACATTGAGATCAATACTAACAAAAACGAAACCAAAGAATGAAGAACAATCTTCAAAAAACTGCATATATCAAATATCATGTGAATGCGACAAATTTTATTTAGGTGAAACATCTAGACCATTGAAAGTACGAATAAACGAACACAAAAAATATAACAAAGATAGGGAATTCCTTAAGTCAGCTATTTGCAAACATGCTTGGGAAGAGGGTCATCAAATTCAATGGGATTCATCAAAAATAATATTAAAAGAACCCAATAATAAAAGACGGAAAATCAAAGAAAGTGCTTTAATACAACTAAATGCAGATAAATGTGTAGCTAGTATTTCAGCCGAATGTAGTCAAATTTGGTTACCAATGTTAGAAAGAGAAATTTCCAATAATCAATTACCTGCGTTATCAGGATAGCATCATAAGTTTTTATCCAGGTTTTCTTATGCTTTATAATTTGAATAGTTGTTAATCGATACACATTTCAATACACAAAATCACAAAACTGAGTATACATATTTCAAAAACTTAAATATTCATACACAAAAAAACTATCAAGAAACGCGTTTTATTAACAACATTTCCAATATAAGCGAAAAAACGCGCTATCCCAATAAAAACCGTTCCTGGAACGTGCACTTCACTGGATTTCATTTCTAGTAGACTATCATATCGTTGGAATGTCATAAAATGAAATATTTCATCTCACATTTTGCTAGAAATATGAGATCTACTATGAATGGACCTTAATAAAAATTTGATAACAAAATTTTGCAGTCTTAAACTTCAAAATATTTTTTGATTGTCTAGTTGTCAAATTTTTTCTGTTGTGTCAGGGATAAAAATTAATTTCTACTTATTTTTTCTTGACAACGGCAGCTGGAACGCTACCGAAACGTTGAAATAAAGAATTTAAAAATATTGTGGTTTAATTTCCCAAGAAATTAAAAAAAGAATAATATGAGTGAAGTTAGCTGCGATGTAATATTGCGCTGTCAATAATTTTTTTACATCGTTACGTTCATAATACGATTTTCAACCGCGCTGTTGAATTTGATTTAACATTGCGATTTTAGCTACATCGATGTTAAGTTTACAGCTGTTACGGATAGCTTTACAGAATAAGCCTATTAAGTTACAGTTAGCTCTCATAAACCGATAGGTGGACAGCGGCCGCTGCAACCACAAGATGTCTATTATTAGTTTGAAATAAAAAAAAGATATTTGGTATAGATTAAATTATTCAACGCGACGAAATTACTTATTTTTTATCTTCGATTTGTTTAAAATTAAAAATTTTCACGCCCACATAGATATCTACCAACACGCAAGTGACTCATTAAATAGAAATGTTGAATTATTTGCAACGTGTAAAATACAACTTCCATCAATAATAAGTACAATTGAACGAAAAAAAAAACAAATCAGCGTAAAAAAATACTGTATTGAAAAACCCAACTATACTTCGTGTATGACAAATTGAAATGCATTTAACAGCAATTACAGAAAAGCCATTCCATTTAAACTTGGCATTCTTTTCTAATTATATTGTTATCTAGAGTGCTTTGCATAACACTGTTGAAATTAGTTAATCGAGAGTCGTTATTAAAGTGTTTAACAAGAAAAAGTTTAGTTCTACTTAATAAATATGTTTCTGTAAACGCGTTAATGGTATTCATTAGGTGATTTAGTGATGAGAATAATTGTTTTATAAACGTATTCACGTCAGGATTCATAGTAACAGATCCCAAAGGACATATTAAAAATAATAGACATGACTGATTTTGAAAAATTGCTATACGATGTTTGAACGCATAATCTTTATCCAAAAATTTCGCACTAAAACGTTGAACTAGTAATGGCGTCTTTATGGCATGACAAATCTGTAAATTCTTCAAAAATATTTCAAGGTTTGCAGCATGGAGACTACCTATGTGCATTCCAATTTCTGATCATGGTAGAGGGCACCACTATTGCTACAATTCTCAGCAATTTTAATATTTCTAGTTATTTATTTGAGTGTTTGTTGTGAGCCATGGTTGTGAGGAATGATTACTATTTGTCATCTGTCATATATATAAAAACTAAGGTTATTGTCGTTACTGCTTTGTAATAGTTCAGAAGTAGCAGTGGTGACACTGCGGTGAAAAAATACACTGATTTAAAAGACTACTTTGAGGATAGATTTTGTCAATTTTCCCGAATGAGTTCGTTCTCCTTATATCTAGTCTCCATGGTTTGCAAATTGAAAATTTATATCGATCACCAATTTGAATTATTTTGTGCTATACTCATGAATTCTATAACGAATAAATAATAATTGAAGCGATGTATAACCAGAAAATACGATAAAAATTCGAACGATATACAAAAGGTTGACGTCACACGTTTGTAAAGCTAATAAAATGGAGGATCACAATTATTGTAATGTAAAAATAAGTGATTGCTTTGGAATTACCGTATTATATACAATTATTTTTAATGAATATTTCAGTTATTTTTAATGACTGTCATCATGCCTTTTCAAAACTTGGATATGGAGGAACAGAACCAAACAACAAAGAACCTAAACGGAGTTGCAAAAAGTTCAACGACTGGCCTGCATGGGAATAACAGATGTAATGAGATCATCCCCCCCAAATTAGATTAGAATTAGAGTGACTCTTTGTCCTATCCCACAGCGACCTTTGCAGATCTATTGTGGTCCTCCTTATATTTAAAGCACGATATCTAGCTTTATTCTTTTTACTAGACTTATTAGTCTGTATACCGCCTCCTTTGCGTAGCTCTCTGCCTTCGGTTTTTCTTCTCCGAGTGAGTGAAACCGCACCCTTGCTAAGCTTTCGCAGTAACAGAGTATGTGCTCCGTGGTTTCGTCTTCTTCCTGGTAGAACCAGCTTAGACTGTCATCTGCTAGGCCAATTGTGTGCATATGTTTCCTCAGCCTACAATGTCCGGTCAGCATTCCCACCATCATCCTCGTCGTTTCTCGACTTTGACATAGTAGGTCGTGTGACAGTTTGGCCGAAGGGCTTTTAAGGAATAATTTAGCGTCCTTTGTCCTGGGGTTTCATACCATCAGCGCAACGACTGGAGGTTTATCCATTTGTGGATGCTCTCCTTAGTTAGGCATTTAGCAATTCCACAGGAAGGTTCTGGCCCTATCATGACCTCCGCTGCTCCCTGCTTGGCTAATCTATCAGCCTTTTCATTGCCTTTTATTCCTTGGTGACCTGGTACCCAGGCTAGGGTCACTCTATCATGACTACCTAGTCTGTTCAGGTCCTTGCGACACTCCCACACCAGATTTGATGTTATTCCATATGAGCACATCGCCTTAAGTGCTGCTTGGCTATCGGAGTAGATGACTTTGGCTCTCCACCTCCCGTCTCATCAACTTTACTCTCCTGCACAGCATTGCACTGCATCATGGCCCAGAGTAACATTGAATGGAATGCTAGACCTTCCTCCAAAACATGTACGGGGGATATTTCTGGAAAATGCTAAACTACTAACTACAAATCCTCATTTAGTTTTATCGAAGCACTCTCTTTGATTTTTCGTCTTTTATTTTTTTTTCAATATTATGTGCGCCGAATCCCATTGAATTTGATGCCCCTCTTTCCAAGCATGTTTGCAAATACCTCGCTTGAAGAACTCCTTATTTTCAATTTACTTTTTGTGTTCCTTTATTCGGATTTTCAATGGTCTAGATGTTTTGCGTGATTAAAAATTGTAGCATCCACAAAATATCTGATATACGCAGTTTTTTTAAGATTTTAAAAATGGCAACAAATTATTATTTTAAAATTCCAATAATGAATACATCACAAGGAACATACAGAAGATAGTAATTCTATCTGACGTTGACTGATTTTACTTGATCTTCCTTGAATATTTAAGATGCGCCTTTTGAGCACCCGAATAGGAAATATCTGAGTGGATAGCAGCATGTTAAAATGGTGCAAAGCAATTCAATTTATTGCGTCAAGGACCTGATCAGCTTGAGCGTAATTCTATTTTAATTTATTTTATTTATTGTCACATACAAACATGGAATTTGAACCGAGAATCAAAACCATATAAAAATGATGTCCTAGGACGGATTATTTCGTAATTTTTAGCGCTTGCCGATTGGATTGAACTGAATTAATTTCAGTGAAGATTGTAATATTTTTGAGTCAAGGTTACACAACATGAATTTGCGTGTTTCACGAAGTGCCGTATGATTTAACGAGCTTTTGTGTTAATTACTAGTTGGTGTTTTCGCTCGTATATTTATATAAATCTTTGTATAAATCTGTACCAAGCAATTTCAATCGATTTATTAATAATGGCAAATAGTTGTTTGTCCAGATGATGTAACGTTATCAAAAAATTCACCAAACAAACAATCAATTTTTATTAGACTGTTTCCAAAAAAATCGATAACTGAAGATATAATAATAATTATTATTTAAGAAATAGACAGCAACGTGTCTCTCTAAATAACAAAAGCTCAGAGCTACTTCCACTTTCGTCGGGTGTACCACAAGGCTCAATATTGGGTCCGTTATTCTTCACAATTTATACGTCTCAACTATTGCAACACATATCTAATTGTAGTACACATTTATACGCAGATGACACCCAACTTTACTATAGCTTTTCTCCGCAGACAATTGAACATGCTTGTAATACGATTAATGCTGACCTCAATGCGTTTGTAGAAGCTGCTAAAAATCATTGCCTTTTAATCAATCCCACTAAATCAAAAACTCTCCTATTTGGCTCCAAACTAAATCGTCAAAAGATTTCCAGTGAGATTGATGTTAAGATAAATAATGAAAAACTAGCTATACGGTCTCGGAAGCTAAAAATTTAGGTGTGATTCTGGACACTGATTTGAGGTTTGAAAAGCATATTAACGCGGTACTTCAAAAAGCATACATGTCTTTGAAAACATTTTTTGGCATCAGACAGTTTTTATCATTTGGCGTAAAAAAAACATAATGTGAGGCTTTGATTTTATCGGTGTTTAACTATGCTGACGCTCTATATGGTCCATGTTTAACTGTTGAATATAAAAGGAGAATTCAGAAAATGCAGAACTGTTGTCTTAGATTGATATTTGGTATTCGAAAACGCCGTAGCGTCTCAAATAAACTTAAAGAAATTGAGTGGTTAAACATGAATAATAGAAGGATATTACATTCAGCGTCTCTCTATCATAAAATAGTACTTACAAGAAAGCCATCTTACTTACATCGAAAAATAACATATAGGACAGATATACACAATCTTAATATTAGAAATAGAGGTTTAATTACAGTTCCATTCTTCAGGCTAGAACTTTTCAGATATCAAATTAGCCATGTTTATAACGGACTTCCTACAGATCAAGTTATAAAATTAATAAGTTTAAAGTATATTTTGCTAAATATCTTTTCACTACTCAAATCTGAACACTCTGTTGATTACTTTATTTTAAACATTAAAAACGTTTCGTTTCAAGCTATAAATCCTAAACCCAGTCTAGATACCAACTTTTGAATTTTTGTATTTTTTTTTTATTATTTTCTTTATCAATTTAAGCATGTACACTCCTTAAGGTTAAGTGGTAGAGCAGCTTTTATGGTACTTGATGCCTCATAAAAGCTGAACTTCGCCTTTTATTTTCAATTAGTGAATCTGTTTTTACATTTCATTCTATTGTAAAACATTTATATTTTGAAAATAATAAAGACAATTATTATAATTATTATTATTATTATATTGTTTAACATATTATTTATATTAAGAGGTGTTGATCATTGCTATTTTCAATTTAAATAACATGGAAACAAAATTGTCTTGTGCTTTGGAATTTTATAACTTATATAAGAAGCAATACTTTGGAATGACTGGGACCTTGTAGGAAATTTGACGCTCTACAAAAAAGGGCTCCTATGTATTTTTGATATTCTCACTCCTTTCAGAGTTATTCAAGGTTAAAGTTAAACATGTGAAAACATTTTTTTTTTAATTTTTCGAAGCTACAAATTTAGATATGGAAACAAATTTATGGGATATTTTTTGTAAAGCGTTTTATTGGCCAATAAGCAATAAGCCAATACTAACCGTGGTTAAAAACGCCTAAAATCGGCTGTACAAGCGTGGACTGTCAATTGCACCGTGGAAGCTAAAGAATTTTTAACAGACACTTTCTGGAAAAACATGCCTCATACTTCAAACATATGAAGTTAATAATATCATCAAAGCTCTTTGTGTTCATATTCAAATTTGCATTCAATTTGCTAAAATCCAATTCAAACTCAATAAATATCGTAATGGGGATTAAAACAATAAAACAAGTTAATCAAAACCAGTTAAAACAAATAGATTGTGATTACTATGGAATCTATTCGGCAGCATTTAGAATGGTATATTATTATCTACACAATGTTTGTTCAGATGTATGTGGAGGTTTTTTAAAAAGGAAATGTGAATAATACTGTATTCAAAAGTTAATAATGTGTCATATCATTTTTACATTGACGGCTTTTTTGTTTATCTATCCACTGTCGTTGGTTTTGGTTCAATACAGAGTGTCTCAATGTACAGGATGTTCCAGGAGTTTCCTATGGTGTCAGCTGATTTATGTAACAAATGTGAATAATTCTGTATACACAAGTTAATATGTCAAATCATTTTTATATTGACGACTTTTTTGTTTATCTATTCACTGTCGTTGGTTTTGGTTCAATACAGAGTGTCTCAATGTACAGGATGTTCCAGGAGTTTCCTATGGTGTCAGCTGATTTATGTAACAAATCTGAATAATACTGTATACACAAGTTAATATGTCAAATCATTTTTATATTGACGACTTTTTTGTTTATCTATTCACTGTCGTTGGTTTTGGTTCAATACAGAGTGTCTCATTGTACAGGATGTTCCAGGAGTTTCCTATGGTGTCAGCTGATTTATCTAACCTATGGTTTAGTTATTTTCTTGCATATTAGAGTAAATATCAATTTACTAGTTGGAAAAACCAGTTATATTTCATGGCTAGGGCAATTTTCAGCTTACGTGTTGGCAAAACTTCAAGACGTTGTCAGATCAATTGGAAAAATTTAGCAGTTTTGACACAATTGACACAATTTTTCTAGTGCTCCGTAATTTATCAGCGTCGTCATCTTTTTATCGTAAATAAAACAAACATATTACAAAATTTAAGGTAGTAATTGAATAGTGCAAGACCACTTTGGTCAAATAGGGGGATCAAAATTAATAGAAATTTAGGTTGGTAGTACAAACGGCAACAAACAGACTGTTAACGCCCGGATGCACCGTTTTCAAATTTAATCGGGATTTGCCAATCTCGCTTAACTTCTCAAAACTTCTTTTTAATGCACCGGTTGCGGATTTGTTAATCCAGCTTGGCAACTTGGCAACGCTGTTTTTTCTGTCAAATAACGATCAACTCAATATAACCTTAAATAATTCACGAACATTATTTATTTTTAAAATTATTAATTCTTTAAAAAATTCACCTTATACAAAAAGTAATATTTAAATTTATTGGGCGTACATACATTCAGTTTTATTCGCATCAATTCCGGTTGCTGTTGGGCACTTTCAGCAAGATGGTAGATAAAAAAGTGACGAGAATTCCCTTTTCATCAGCTGAAAAAGAGTGTTGCAATGAAGTATGCTACAATATTGGAAGATAAAAAACAAATAGAAGTGGGCTTGAAGAGAAATCTGAAGCAACCCAGCACCTAGGAAACCTAATAATATTATAAAAATCAGTTGAAATTCTCAACTTTTCCTGATCATTTTGTGGCATTCTTATATGGTTAGGTGGTCCGATAAATTGCCCTAGTCACCCTCCTAAAGATTCTTGAAACTTGATGACACCTAATGAAATCAGATATTGCTGTTTGATGGCTACCAGAAGAATAGTCTTAAAGTGGCCAACAGATGGTTGATTTATATTAAACTATTATTTCTAAAACAGTTAAAAAACATTGTGTAGACAGTTTATTACACGACCTTTAAAGAGCAGCAGCTCTAGCACTTAAGAGGGGCCTCCTCACAGGTATACAAACCTCAAAACATAAACAAAAATCTAGTTATTTTCCAGTTCAAAATATTTACGATAGATGTCGCTAGTGGTATTGAATCGGCTTTAATTCAATATGCATTTCTTGACGATTCAAACAAACAGCTCTCCGGGTCAGCTCTTTCGATTAATTATACACAAAGTTTCGATGTTTTGGTTTCAAATACAATTTTTGCCAGCAGGTATTTTTATTTATTTTCAATCTCAATAAGTGTTGTAGATATTACCTGTAAATAAAGGTGTTATCCGGCTAGAAGTACCGAAAATTGAAATCTATAATAAATCTACAAAATTACTTATTTTTTGAATCTTTTATTCTTTGACAACTATTGACAACTGTATCTAATTATTTACTACTTGATCACATAACAACAAAAAATTAATTCACATGGTTAAAATGACAATATTGAAAAACAACCGCAACAATAAGTAAATTATGATTTTATTCATTTACCAGCTAGTATGTTCATTTCACCTAGATATTTTCTTTTCTTCTTCAATTTTTTCTGTACTTGTTTGTTAATTTTGGAATTAAAATGGTATATGAATCATTATCGTCGGTTCTCTATATTTTGAAGTTTTATACCTTACAACAGATATGGAAGCTGATAATTTGGAAGTGTCTTTACCACAACAAAAAAGTGGTGAAGAACCTGAGATAATATCATCAGATGAATAAGAACAGTAAGTTCTTTCACACAATGTTTTCTTATTTCCAAGTATCTATTCTCAAATAAACCTCTTGAAATTGATTTTGAAAACAGTTAATTTTGATAATAATAGAATAATGATTTTTTCTTAGAATAATGTCACATCAGTTGGAATGTGAAATAGAACCTAAGCCTGAAAATCCTATTAAAGGAAATAGGATTTTAGAGCTAGGGTATGTGTTAGATTGGGCTACTCAACTACAGTACAATCACTCCAAAATATGTACATTGGGTATGCTCAGTATTAAAGAAGAATGCAGTCGGGGCAATGGATTGACTAGTAGAGTAGTCTTTGAATGTTCAATGTGTTCGAGAGAATATAAATACGACACAGAAAATTCAAATAGAAAAGAGTCTGTAGTAAATGCTGGAGCAGTATGGGGAACTTTGGCTGTGGCGTCCACATACTCGCATATGACAGAAATGTTGGCATGCATGAATATACCTACCATGAGCTCCAACTTGTATTACAATATTGAAAATGAACTAGGAAAGGTAAATACAATTTTAAACACAAATAGATAAAACCGTTGAAATTTTTGTTATGTATAACATAGGAGATTATCATGTTCAAAATCGTTTTAGGAATGGGAATCCTCTCTTGCAAGATCCATGGAAAGGGCTGGTATGGAAGAATAAGAGAGGGCTACAGAAAATGGACAACTTTGTTTAGATGGCACACCT
>CAJUYH010006093.1:0-21124 GCA_910591685.1 Galerucella tenella
ACAACGATGTAATCCTCCGATGTCAGAAGATTGCCCCACCCTGTATACATTTATTTATTTTTTCATAACAGAGTATCTATAAATTAAATACAAATACATTTCTTACATTTGTCAATGTAAATATTACACAAAATATATATTATTTTAAGCTACTTAATCAAATATATCGTCATAAGTTACTAATGCTCGTTTATCTCTATGATTACCTTTCTGTGAATGACTAGAAGCTGAAAAAAATGTGTTAACTGTTAGTATTTTTAATAAGTAATATCTTATAAAATGGGATCTATGACTTTTTGACTTGAAGCATGGATTTTTGAATAAATTTCAACCTTACTTTCAAATTTTCAAAAACAGAACCAAGCTTTCTAAGACACTTGTTTATATAATGAAAATCTACTATTCCAACCATACCCTCATATAAACTATACAGAGAATGTATTTACCAAGAGTTGCCCAAGCTGCTGAAGAAGTTGCATCATTAATTGGTTCTATTTGGGGTTGTCTTCTAGCCAAAGAAACCTTCAAAGGTATTCCAGACACCATACTTCCATCCATCTAAGACCAACATGATTTAAAAACAATGTAACCTTTTATACTTGCTCAGTAAAGTTCACTTGATAATAAAGGTAGGTACTCATTAAATAAATGTTGCAATTTATTACCAAAATATAAAATCTCACCTCAGAAATAGATCTCTCTGCAGAATCTACTTTATCAAAGGTAATAAATCCACGGCTAAAAAAACATCCATATACTAACAATAAATTAAACATGACCATTTTACAAACTTCTTTTCAATCTCCATTGAAATATTTATGATGTTTCCCATTGTTGAGAAATGTTTCTTCAAAAATTCTTCAGTAATTTTATACCCAGAAACATAGATAGTATTCCCCTGTCTGGGTTTGTCTGGTTTCACTTGTTGCTGTTTTTCAGTCAGTCCCCTTTCTTCCCTATCTCTGGCATTTGCAAAGGTATCATACAGATTTTTAATTCTGGGTGGTTTATTTTCAGGATTATCTAAACAAATAAACTTTATAAAATAGTATTTGTGGTCAATAGTATTGATATTACCTGGGCCCTCCTCCATTTGAATAGCTGAGAAGGGTTGATAGCCACTAACAATTTTGTCTGAAATAAGTTTTCGTTCTAGACCTCTTGGACGCTTAAAACCTTGTTCAGGTTGTTTTTGCTGTTTTGAAATTGCTTGTATTACCCCAGACTTGATAAGTTTTTTTGCTACCTCTCTAGCATCCCTTGCTTCGGCAGGTCTTTTAGGTATTATGGGTTTCTCAGGTTCTGGTTTGGGTGCTTTAAGAGCTTGCAGTGCCTTTTTCTAAAATCATTTTCAATTAAAAACAATAAAGTAATTTTTGCGTTACAAACCTTTTTCTTCAGTTTTTGATACTTTGCCTGTAGCATTAGTTCTTCTTCTGTAAAATTTGCTGGAAAATGTATATAAACCATTGTATAATTTTAAAATTAAGTTTGTTTTGAATATTTTCTAATTTTGATATTCAACTGTGTCATCTGTCACTTTTGACAGTAAAAATGACAATGTTATGTTCGGTACTTGCACTGGACCACAGAAGTAACTTGCTTATTTTTGTGCACTGGACTCACGCCAAAGAATATTTTATAATATATTTCGTTTATTTCCATAATTTTTGGTAATTATTTAACATATTTTGAAGATTTATAATCTATAGCTGCACTTTATCTGTTCTCTAAGAATGATAAACAAGATTAGTCGTAATAAAATTGAAAATGCTCTACACAAAGAAGCGCACCTCTGACAAAACACTGCACCTGTCAAATGATGTCATTATTACTTTTCAATTTTTGTTTTTGTTCATACAATATTATGCTTTGAATCTAGCATTATTATTTTTTCACATTAATAATGTGAATCTAATCTAATTACATCACATTTAGGTTGAGTTGAAAGTTTGGTCCGAATATGTATAATTAAGATACTGATTATTTATTTAAGTTAATTTGTTTAAATCTTATACAAAAATGTGTGATAGTTCAACTAGTGATTTATCTTACCCTTCACAACATACAATTAAAATAGGTAAATTAGATAATGAGGTGCACGAGAAGGTGGAAGAAAACACAACGGACTCTGAGGAATATTTATCAGAAACTCTTAGGTAATATCCTTAATAAATAAACTAAATTACAAAGAGGGACTAAAGTAATGAAGGGTTTGTTGCTTACAGATATAGAAATTTCCAGTATTCACAATCAAATGTTTCGAATTTAACTTTATCAATACAAAATTTAAGAATTGAGGAAGAAAATGGCAACTGTGGTACATCTATCCCTAATGGACATATTACTTTAAGTAATATTCAGATTCCCATTCTTGGATATGAAATAATGGAAGAAAGAGCTAGATTCACAGTGAGTTACAGAATTTTTTCTCAAGTGTCATTTCTTATATTCATAGTGATACAAAAATCTTACATTTTGAATCATATATAATCTATATAAATTGAAAGACAAACTATCATTTTATATGTGCAAATGTCATTAACAAATAACTTTTAATATAACAGTAAATCTATCAAAGCAGTTACAAGGTAATTTAAGTAAAGTAATCATCAGAGTGTAACATAAAGTGGTTAATCCAGAAGCAGTTAAAATGACTTTATTTTTAAGTAGACCATAAAATTGTTTTTAGTAATGTTTTGACTTTAATCAAATTGAAATTATTTTATAATCTTCAATCAGTACTTATGTTAATAACTCACTGTTATTACTGTTATGTATTTTCCATTTTAATTAGTAAATCTATTTTGTATGGAGTTTTTTTTTTAATTTAAATTGATAAATTTTTTTGTACACAAATACTTTATCCATATTGAAATGGCTTTTTAATTACATCTGGGCGTGCTAATTTACCGAATTCAATTTAGGTATCTTTAAAACAGTTTATAAAATGAAATTTCATTAACCATATTACCAGTGAATTTCCATGTTTTCAATTTGATTTCTATTCATATAATCGACCCACCCCACACAATTACTACGCAATTAGCGTTTACAGTTTCGTCCTAAAATTCTATGCAAATTATTTAAATAAGTAACTACGTCATGCAATCGTTTACCAATTTGTAATTAAATACAAATAAGCAAATTGAATTCATCCTTTGTGTGATTGGGATTCGTTCACAGTAAACATTTGAATACATTTATGTTAATTTTATGATGACAGGTTTTCCTTGTCGTTTGGATCTAGGTATTGAATTTGAGATATAAATACGCTCCCAGAGTAAAAAAATTAAGTTTCTCTATTTTGTATTTTTTACTTTGAAGGTCTACAAGTTGAAAATCGAGAACAAATCGACCGGAGGCTTCTGGTACGTCTTCCGTCGTTACACTGATTTTGTCCGTCTATGCAACAGACTGAAAAATAAATATCACAATATTGTCCAACATTTACCAAGAAAAAGATGGTTAAAGAACAATTTCGATCCTCTTTTTTTAGAAGAAAGGGTAAATGGTTTACAAACGTTGGTAAACGCTATTTTAAATGTACCTGAACTTATTGGATCACAAGAAATACAAGACTTTTTTTGTTTAAACGAACCCCCTGTATACTCTGAAACTAGTGAAGAAACCAAAGTAAGTAGAAGTAGTATCGCAAAATTAAATTATTCATATACTCTCGCTATTCCCTTAGACTTTCCATGAAATCCCACTTATTATAATTGATTTTTTATATTTTGTTTCAGGCAATATTTGAGGCATTAGAAGATACCATTAGTGACCTTAAACAACAAATTCGTGAACGAGATAATTCGACAGAAGCATTAGAAACTAAATTGCATTCCTTGGTAAATGAAAATGAAAATTTAAGAAAGTTAATAAGGTAAAGTACCTATTTTAATAACATGCCTTTTGTCTTTAACATTATATATGAAAATAAATATATATTATATAGACAATGTTTGAATTGACAGATGACAGTAACACTATTTTCGCCGCTAATGGTTGGCAACACTAAATGTTCTGTTTGCTTTTAATGTTCTATGAGTATCTGACAATTATACACCTATTGTTTATTTTCACAAATATGCAGAACTTGAGGTGTGGATTTGAAATTGAAAGTTTTAAACTCGGATATTAAGTGTTGAGAACAAGTGAATAAAAAGAGAGGAAATATGAATTTAGTGATTGAGTTTATCAAAAGAACGCATCTGGAAAGCATGAAAAAATTTTGTTGGGTAAAATAAGAACAAAAGTTGTTGGAATGACATTGACGTTTGTATATTTATTTTTTGGGTTGCAGTAATTCCATGATGAGCTGTCAAAAATGTCAAAAGGAATGCGAGAATTTTCAAAAGCTATCAAAATGATATATCTTTTTCTACTATTAATTGTGAAACATGTGATCAATATTAACTCATTTTATTATTTTTATGAGATTTTTATTGAGAAATAGTTTAATTGTAATATAAGAATTTATTTATACTAATATTAGTTTTTTATTTCCCTCTCCCATTCCCATGTAGGTAATCCTTTTACAAAAATATATGGAAATACTGCCTGCAATTGTATTTTACATTTAATAGTAGCGAAAGCTGTTCCAAACAACGAGGTAAAAGTAAAAAGATCCTAAAATTAATTTGGAGCATTTTCAGAATGGAAACCTTTAGGTGGTTAATTGGCTTCAGATCAAATTACGGTCCTCTGAATCTAGATTATACATTTCCCAGCTTAACACCTTTAATGTAGCCAATCAGCCTTGAGACTGGTAGTTCCATGCACAAAACAGTCTAACCTATAGAAGTGAAAGTTTATAGGATGACCTTGAATACAAAAATGAGGTTTCAAACCCATCCACCTGAAGCGCTAGTTGCAATTGAGTTGTCGAAACAGGCCTGGCAGCTAAGGCCTTTAGCACGAAAAGAAGAAAATATTTTAAAATTCATCAAAGCTGTCATAGTTGTCACAATTGTCTTTTATAGATTGTTTCCTTTTGCCATTTGCTGCTGCTATTTGTATTTTAATTAGGTACTGTAAGTCTTATCAAGTGTGATAATTCATAATATTTATATTGGTTGGTGTGAAGTGTTGCGTTCCTGGGTGTACAGACATTGCATCAAAACGACATAGGTTTCCCAAACATGACCCTTTGTTGTTGAATGAATGGGTTGCCTATATTCGCAATACAAAACTAAAGGAATTAAGAGCTGAACAGATTTATAAATCCTACAAAGTTTGCAACAGATATTTTGGACCACAATATTGTTATTGGGACAAAAAGGGGCCTCACTCGCAAAGCTGTTCCTACAATCCCTTCAGGATTGATCAAAAAGTGATAGGAAATACGTAATATTATCACTCTTAGGCATTACTTAGCGCGTGGTAAAATGTAAATTGCATTTAGGAATTCCTAAATTAGTTTTAGGTATTACCTGACTTTAGGAAATGGTTAGTGAAATCGGGCATTAGTCATTCAAAAACAAACTTCCATTAAAAAAAGCGTTATGAAATAGTTCTGAACCCATCCACTGCGATCGCTGAAATTCTTCTTCCCTTAGTCTGTTTTACGGCCTCAGCTGCCTTGCCTATTCCGACAACTCAATTGCAACTAGCGCTTCAGGTGGATGGGTTTGACACCATATTTTTTCATTCTAGGTAATCCTATTGGACTTTCACTTCTATAGGTTAGACTGTTTTGTGGTTCCATGTAGATTCTTGGAGCTGGCTTCTCATCACATAGTACAAGCACATTCACCAATCAATTACACTGACATAATATGTGCAATACAGTTTCCTTTTCTTTCTAAAGGTAGACTTGAATCGTTTGGACTTGAAATATTGGCGAACTTCACGCGGCTTCTTTTGTGAAACTGAGTCTACACCTTAGAACATAAAGTAGTAAGGAAGGATCATTACACCAAGGACAGTTAACCGGGATGGTTATCCAAAATGGCCGCCGCAGAATAGAATATATCAGTGGCGCCGTACCCAATTTTTATTAGGATAAAACTATTTCTATAAAATGGAGTTTATATTTTCAATAACTTAATTGAAAATTTTTACGAGTGAATAGATTATCAAAACATTATTTTAATGGCATTATAGACATTAAAGTTGGTAAAATGGAAGTAAAAAACAATCATAGGTAGGTACATTTAAATTTTTATTTACACTAAATTTTATTTATTATTTACAATAACATCAAAATGATACGCCCATGTCACGTCATAACATGTCAAGTGAAAATTTAGGTTAGGAACTTAGAACATAAAGTAGTAAGGAAGGAGCGTGTGCCACATCTCCCATAATAAATAAAAGAGACAGTCGGCCATTTTGGATAACCATTTTATGACTTATTATTTGTTTGGTCGCTGTTTAAAAGTTGGTTTTTATGTTATATTTTGCCGATTATTACTAACTCAGATGTTTTAGTTTATAATAGGATTTTCTAAGGTTAAGTTGGTTTTTCAGTTACGTTATATAATACTCTCAGTGATATAAATATAGTTTTTAAGACAATGGTTATAGTTGTAGTGCTTATGAACGTTCAAAGTCTGCTAAAATCAAAGCTTTGAAAATTACTTTTCATCGGTGAGTACATATTATTGTAATAATTATAATCTACAGATGTGAATATTGGTCTTTATGTTAAAAATTTCAAAAAATACACATAGTTGTTCCTAACCTAAATTTTCACTTGACATGATATGACATGACATGTGCGTATCATTTTGATTTTTTAGTTTATAAACAAATATATCAAATTTATTTTCAGCATATCATTATTATTTAGAAAGCTTCTAGCTTTTATATCATTTTATAATACACTTGTTACTTACAATATTTTCTATTCTACTAAATTTTAAGTTATTGAAAATATTAATTCCATTTTATAGAAATAGTTTTATCCTAATTAAAATTGGGGACGGCGCCACTGATATATTCTATTCTGCGGCGGCCATTTTGGATAACCATCCCGGTTAACTGTCCTTGGCGTAAGGATCCTTCCTTACTACTTTATGTTCTAAGGTTAGGAACAACTATGTGTATTTTTTGAAATTTTTAACATAAAGACCAATATTCACATCTGTGTAGATTATAATTATTATAATATGTAATATGTACTCACCGATGAAAAGTAATTTTCAAAGCGTCGTTTATAACAGTCTTTGAACGTCCACAAGCACTACAACTAACCATTGTCTTAAAAACTATATTTATATCACTGATAGTATTATACAACGTAACTGAAAAACCAACTTAACCTTAGAAAATTCTATTACAAACTATAACATCTGAGTTAGTAATAATCGGCATAATATAACATAAAAACCAACTTTTAAACAGCGTCCAAACAAACAATGAGTCATAAAATGGTTATCCAAAATGGCCAACTTTGTCTCTTTTATTTATTATGGGAGATGTAGCACACGCTCCTTCCTTACTACTTTATGTTCTAAGGTCTACACTGGGAGCAACGTATCCAAGCAAGAACACAGTAAACTACTGGTCAAAAAACCTTGCACATGCTTACTAAAGGCACGCCAAGTTATTCCTCAAAAGCCCTTCGGCCAAACTGTCATACGTCTGAGTTCAGCTTTACTCGGAGAAAAAAATCCGAGGGCAGAGAGCTACGCAAAGGAGGCGGTATCCTGGCTAATAAGACAAGTGCAATAAAAAGAATAAAGCTAGATATTGAGCTCTAAATATAGGGAGCAAAGCTCGTAGTGTGATAGGACAAAGAGCCACTCCTATTCTAATATAATCTCTAATCTACTACCTGGGCATATATCAGGTGAAACCTTGTTCATGGTAGAGGAAGAAACAGCATCACACATTATCTAATTCAGCAACCAAAAGTAGCGATTTTCCGAGAAGGATCTAGTGAAAAGATAAGGAGCTTCTTCAGAGGTACAGTACAAACAACAGCTCAACATGTGTCTTAATAAAAAATTGCTTTGGGGAAATATTTAGCGCAAAAAATACTTTATCTAATTCCGCTATCAAATGTGACACTTTAAGTCACTACACTTGACTTTATGCAACGTCACATTTTTCATAACCTTCATATATCAGTTATGAAAAGTAGTTATGTAAAGACTTTACGTAATTGTTTAACATAGAGATACTACATGAGTTCCAAAGAATAATTTATTAATTGGGTACTGTCAAAACTGACAATTATTTCATTATTTAAACTGACAATTACTCCATTATTTTAATTCAATAGTATTTTAAGATTTATAAACATTGAAAAAAACATTATTAAAGACACAGTTATTTAAAGTAAGTAAATTTTTTGGTGAATACTTCATAGTAACAATACTTCTAACACCATTTGAATCCACTTTAATATTACCATTGTAATTGAAGATTTTATTAAATATTATAAAAGCGTGGAATTAGATAAAACGTTGTACGTAAACACGTTATGAAGAGAGCGACATTGTTCAATTCGCATAATTTGCAAAACTCGCTAGCGCTCGTTTTGGCAAATATTACGCTTTTTAAACAATATCGCTCTTTTCATAACTAGCTACGTAAATAACTATTAAGACACTTCAGAGACCCTGAATTGTTATATGACAACATTACGTTTTGATTTTATTATAATCTATTCCTACACGACTATGTGTAGGGAACTGATATCTCTTGATATTAAATGTATCATTAATAATAACAACAAAAAGCTTAGTTTTGACATTGAACTGAATCCAAAAGAATAACGATATAAAATATTCTAATTTAAGATCATCACGATTAAATTTTGACCACATTCGTAAATAAACTATCTAGTGTGCCAAAAGACTCACTAATGCAAAACCACGCAGTAGCTTGAATTGCGAAACACAGTTTAAACATTATTTTATCAATGACTACTAGACCGGAGACTTAACTTGGGTAGCGTTAAATTGGGGGCGCTACTGTAGTAGATGAACTTTTCGGACATTTTTATGTATGGAATTGTACTAATTCGACCCCATAGATGCCGAAAATGGCTATAAAAATTCCCTGAAAGGTTAAAAAGTTATCATTTGAAATTGAAAATTTTGAGCAGTAAGACAAACACAAATCGGCAATAAAAAAATGTTTATTTTCAATTTTTCCGTCAAATTAAAACCGTAACACAAACTTATTACAAACATATTATATTATATTTGTCTATAAATTACAATTATTTAACTCTTACTTAAAATGACTGATAGGTATTACTGGTTTATAGTTTTGACTGGAATTTGCAATAAAAATATTTTATGTCCTCTAACCAACATTGATTTACGTTTGAAATAAACACAAAGGCAGTGAATTATTTTATTAACAATTACCTCAATAAACTCTTTTTAAGAATCCTTATATTTGATATCTTTTTAATAATAGAATTATAAAATTTGCTCAACAAATAAAAAATTGCTGTTTATTCGTTATATTACATAAAACTAATAACTTTGAAGTCGTTGCCAAGTAAAACACAAAAATGATATATAGTTTGTTCAACCATCCTTTACCGTTACGTCATTTTCTGTGACGTATTCTGCTGTTTGACGTTTGTCTTATATTAGTTGAATGTTATTATACACTTCACCTCATGAATAAGAGATCAAGATGGACAATATATGACGTAACGGCAAAGGATGGTTGAACAAACTCTACCTTGATACTACGAGTATAATAGCAGACTTAAGACAACGAGTTTACATTTAAAACTGCCGAGTGCCGACAAATTTTATGACGCGACGCGTAGACATTCGCTTGGCACTCACTTTTCAGAGTATTTTGATGGTTTTATGGTGTCCGAATTCCAAATTCTAATACCCATGACATTCATATGATACCTCCTTGGAAGTATCCTAGTACATCCATGATCATAGGTCTTTGGTCTAAAATCCTGACCATTCTGATGGCTTTCTTGGACCAAAACATTTTACCAACTTTTTCGATGTTTGTTCTACTTTGTCCAACAGACCCGTGGCATACCAAATTTTCTTATCAAGGTTTGCGATTGATTGCTCTTCTTTCTTCACTAACACGTCTTACAAAGCTTTCCTATTGATTGTTCCACTTAGTCCAACAGAGAGAGGGAATCATTAAAAAAACCACCTCCCCACTTCTTAGAAATCAGACAACCTGGGACATGCCACAAGACGGTATTATGAAAAAGTAGAACTTTTCAAAGAAATTCGTAACGGAATTGAGCAGCAAGAAGGAATGGGATCCAAATACCATTACCAGACTTGGAAAGAATGCCATTCAATGGTACACAGACGGCTCAAAAGCAATAGAAGGAACTGCGGGATAGGAGTGTTCGGGCCAGGAACCAAACACTCTGAAAGCTTGGGAAAATCCCCAAGTATCTTTCAAGCGCTGAGCTCTTGTGTAATCAGTTCCAAAATGGTATGGGAATGCCTAGACAAACTCAATGAACTAGGCGAGAACAAGATAGTCACCTTAGTATGGATTTGCAGGACACACTGGAATAGAAGGAAATGAAATAGCAGATGAACTAGCAAAGAGGGGGACTGAAATACCTTTCTGGGGGCCTGAACCCTTTTGCGGAATCAGCCCCAATGTAATATTAGAAGAAATAGGTGAAGCCGAGAAAAAGAGAAGATCTGACCATTGGAGAGATCTAGTAGGGCATATACAATCAAAGACTCTTCTGGGTGACTACAACCTGTTGAGATCAAATGCAGAATGCATAAGTCAAAGTAAAACTGCGCTAAGAGTTTTAACAGAGATCCTAACGGGAAAGTGGAGGAAGAAGGTCTCAGTGAATGTCACCCCAAAATACATACATCGTCCAACATACCAGTGGCGGACCAAATCTTTTTACCATATTTTGCGTTTGATTGTTCCAATTAGTCCAACAGACCCGTGGCATACCAAATCTTCTCACCAAGTTTTCCAAATGACTCTTCCACTTTGTCCAACAGAACCATGGCAGACCAAATCTTCATCCCAAGTTTTGCGACTGATTGTTCCACTTTGTCCAACAGACCTGTGGCATACCAAATCTTCTTATCAAGTTCTGCGATTGACTCTTGCCTCTAGAGTGTACCACACACTGTCTAGGATGTTGCATTTTTTTATTTAATATTTTCACTCATATTTTGAACTTCAACCTGTATAGACTTACGGGAAAAGCTTGAACGTAAGAAGATCGACACCGCGTCGTATCGGCCAGTGTTATTCTGGTAACGACTATCATCATCCAAACTCCGCTGGCGAAAATTATTTATAAATGCGTGTATGTGTCAAATTTTTGTGATGTTACTCTGTGATACTTATGTACATGTGCTGTGATTTTTATTATAAGTTTACTTAGTATGTTTTCCCAAAGAAGTCTTCTAGTGGATTATATTAAATTTGTCGGCTCAATATCAACAGGTACTAACTTTGATTTGGAATATTTTAAATAAAAGTAAATTATTTTTCTCGTGTCCTTAATCGAACTGTATTAAAAACTACAAATGAAATTAATTATAGTGTCTGAAGATGTACAAAACGTAAATATAAAATTAAAATCAGGAAAAACTCAAATACTTTATTAAGAGAGTATATTGGCATGTATGTATGTATGTATGTAATCTCCCAGGTGCTGTGCTCCAGTATTCTGAAGTGTTGTACAGTTGGCAAGTATGTGGATGGAGGTTTCTTCTTCCATGCCACAAAATCTGCATTCTTCTTCCTCCACTATTTTGAGCTTTTTCAGGTGCCCATTCAGGCGACAATGTTCCGTTAGGATCCCCGTAAAAACTCTTAGCGCATTTTTACTTTGACTTATGCATTCATTTGATCTCAACAGGTTGTAGTCATCTAGAAGAGTCTTTGATTGTATAAGCCCTACCAGATCTTTCAATGGTCAGATCTTCTCTTTTTCTCGGCTCTACCTATTTCTTCCAATATTACATTGGGGCTGATTCCGCAAAAGGGTTCAGGCCCCCAGAGAGGTATTTCAGTTCCCTCTTTGCTTGTTCATCTGCTATTTCATTTCCTCCTATTCCAGGTGTGTCCTGGAATCTATAGTAAGGTTCTCGTCTAGTTCATTGAGTTTGCCCAGGCATTCCCACACCATTTTGGAACTGATTACACAAGAGCTCAGTGCTATCGAACATTATGATAATCCTGTGTCTTATGTATCCTTTATCAATAGTGAACTGGGCGCACTTACTAATGGCGTGGATCTCCGCTTGAAAGATACTTGGGGTTTTTCCCAAGCTTTCAGAGTGTTTGGTTCCTGGCCCGAACACTCCTTTCCCAGCTCCTTCTATTGCTTTTGAGCCGCCTGTGTACCATTGAATGGCATTCTTTCCAAGTCTGATAATTGTATTTGGATCCCATTCCTTCTTGTTGCTAAATTCCGTAACGAATGTCTTTGAAGAGTTATTTTGTATTTTGGCAACTCATATCATTGAGCTGTGGTAAACGCCACTTTTGTTGCATCTCAAAGGCATGTAGTCGGTTACAGCAGATGTTTAGATTGCTGTACGTTTATTTATGTTGCTCATAACCTTTTACTGATGTCTCGCTATGGACCAGTAACTAGTCAAACGTTACACCCATGCTCAATCCCTTAAGAGATGGGATGGAATCAAAGGATGCAGTCTTGCCAGAATCACCCTGGGCGACTCTGGGAAGCTGGCACCGAGGAAATATTTGGTGATGACCAGGAAAAACTTACGTTTAACAGTAGAATTTCTGACTAGCCACTGTCAACTAAGGAAACACCTCCATACTATGGGGCTAGTGGACACACCTCTATGCAGGATGTATGAACAGGAAGATGAAACTGTCAGGCATGTCTTGTGCGAGTGTCCGGAGTTATCGTCAATAAGAGAGTGTGTGTTCGGTGAGTCTTGGACTACACCTGCCGATATAAAGGAGATGTCTCCTAGTGACCTGTCCACCCTCCTGGGAAGGATAGGATGGACGATGATCTAGAAGGACAACTCCTCGGGAGGATGTACAATGGGTCACATGTGGCCTAAGTGCTGTGAGCCTATACTCACTCTCCCCACTCTACAGATACATTTACAAATTTCATTGGATTTGATGCCCCTCTTCCTGAGCATGATTGCAAATACCTGACTTGAAGAACTTCCTATCTTTAATGTACTTTTTGTGTTCATTAAGACGGATTCTCAATGGTCTAGATGTTTCACCTAAATAAAATTTGTCGCATTCGCAGGATATCTGATATTTTATTTGAATTAACAAAAAGAATTCATACAAATAAAGATAAAGAAACATTCTGTAGGTATCTCTATTTTCTTTTATATAAAAAATTTGGCAGTCTTCATAGTCAAACTGATTTTTCACTTGGACTAACCTACAATCGCAGTTGGCTTGCTATTTGTGTTGTGCTAAATCTATTGTCCATTGTAATGAACATTTTCTCAAACATCTTGGCGTGACAATTTTAAATGTTCTATTTGTAAGAATAACACTACGTGTAGTTTGGAGCTAAAAATTAATGCTGCAATTCACGTATCTTTAGATATAAAATGGATTGAGTGACACTTAATTAAATGGTTTGTAAATATTTCAGTTTTAATGAAATTGTTCAGTGACGGGTCCGTTTTGAAAAATTAAAAGTTGACTAATTAATATGCCTAGGAAATAGGGTGAAACGAATTTAATGATTTCAACCTAAATTGAAGTTTTTTTATTTTGGATTTTAACGAGGAAATAATTTTGTGTGTCAATTTGCACGAAAATATATTTTTTTGGTCCCTTTTTAATTTTTAATCTTCATATAATGATTCAGATGAAAGTACCCTGAACGCCTGCTAGACAACATAATAGGTCATTTTGAAATCTTTTTTCCTCATATAAATATTGCAGGAAATTAAGGAAATTAAATCGGAAATTAAAATGAAAAAACAATTATGGCACAAATACTTGAACAACAGAAATCCTGATACTTACAAGGTATACCAGACACAGAGGTAAAAAGTAAAAGAGACAGTTAACAGCGCAAAACAATAATCTTTGGGATAATTCGGGGAAAAATTGGAAAGAGACAGATATAGCAATCAAAAATTGTTTTACAATACAATAAAAACACTCAGAACAGGCAAGCAACATAATAGCACTAATATACTTACGAAACAAAGGAAAATATTAACAGAAACAAAGGAGATGATGGCACGATGGGAAGAACATTTCGAAGAAACACTGAATATAAGGGCTATAAGGGAAACTGAAATGATAGATAGCTGTGAAGGAACGGAAACAGAGTGGAACGATCACATAAATTTTCAACTAGAAGAAGTAAAAATGGCAGTACGAGGGTTAAAAAGAGGCAAGGCAGCGGGACATGATGGAATTAAAGCAAAAATGTTGTTAAATTTAGGAAATTACGGCTTAAAAACATTAACTTACCTATTAAACAAAGCAGCGTCAGAAAATATAATACCGAAAGATTGGGAAATAGGAATCATAATGACCCTATACAAAAAAAAACAGTAGACAAGACTGTAACAACTACAGAGGAATAACACTGTTAAGTGTCCCATCTAAAGTATATGAAAGGTTACTAAACGACAGACTGAAAAGGATAATAGAACCATATTTGGAAGAGACACAAAGTGGTTTCAGAAAAGGAAGAGGAGTTCAAGATCACATATTTGAAATTAAACAGATGATCGAGAGAAACCACAAAAATCAAATATGGCCTTTATAGAATTAGAAAAAGCCTTCGACAGCATACCTAGGAGAACGATATGGAAGAGTTTGAAAAGAAGGGGAGTGAACGTCAGATTGCGAAATAATATCGAAAGTATATATCAACGAACAAGAAGCTACGTCAGAACAAATAATAGAGAATCAGAAGCAGACAGGGTGGAGTATTAAGTTCAACAATGTTCAACTTAGTTCTAGATGACGTAATCAAGGAAATAGAACTCACTACCAAGAAACTTTTACTTGGATACAGAAATTTGGAACCAATCTATGTAACAGAAATGGCATTTGCAGATGACTTAATGGTCTTTGCCAAAAGCGAGGAAGATTTGAAATATAACCTTGATAAATGGTATTTGGCACTAAAACGAAGAAATTTAAAAATAAACGTAGACAAAACAAAAGTAATGATAATAGGCAACAATGACATCAAAACAACAATAAACTTAGATAACAAAGAAATAAAACAAACCAATAGTTTCAAGTACCTAGGAGTTACAATACAGGAGAATGGAAAAAATGAAGCAGAAATAAACAATAGGGTAGAGAGCGCGATATAGTATATTACGTAACGTGTGCGGAAAGTGACATTTTTCACACGAGTGGGAAGTATTGTCTCACGAGCGCAGCCGAGTGAGACAATCCCACGAGTGTGAAAAATCACTTTCGCACAAGTTATGTACACTATTTTTCCTACGACCACGCGATATACTTTTACCAAATTAGGCATGTATAATCTTGCTTTTTTATGTAGATGTGAGAGGTTTTACATATGTGTATTTGTAAATACTTTATATGGTTTTGATTACTTACCTTTGAAATTGGCCCAGAAAATTGTGATTTTTATGTTTTAATAACATGAAAGTCCAATAAATGTCGATATAAACACATTTTATTTTGGAGAATAAATAAACTGTTGTGTATATTTCCTTAGCGCTTATTAGTATCTTGGACAAGAACCATAAGCTACAACAGTGGGATGGCCGAGCGGTCTAGGCATCCGTGGGCTCGATTTTTGACAAGCAGTAGGGTGGTTCGAGTCCGGGCTCGGTATTTTTTTTTTAAATTTTAAATGAAATAAATAGATTACCTATATTATATTATTATATGGACAAATCAACTTAGGAAATAAGCATTTCACATATACATATTAATTTGCGGAGTAAAAAGACTAGCATTTCAACATTCAATTTGACAGCTTTTTTATCCGCACACGTACGGATAAGATTTTTTTCCGTACGCGTATGAATAAAGGTCACTTTCCATAGAACTGGTCAGTGCGATATATGTCACTTTCCTATGTAGTCGTAGGAAAAAGTTGTATTATACATTGAATAAAACATTTATTTGGAAAAAAGAAGTAGCCAAGAAAACAAAGCTGACAGTATATAAAACAGTCGTCAAACCTATTCTTACATATGGATGTGAAAGCTGGACATTATCTAAGCAGCAAAAAAGTAAAATACAAGCTGTCGAAATGAAATTTTTAAGGGGCATAGAGGGAATAACAAAAAGAGATAGAAAACGAAATGAAAATATAAGAGATGCTCTAGAAATGGAATCCTTATTAAGTAGTATAGAAAGACAGCAACTAAGATGGTTTGGTCATTTGGCAAGAATGAACAACAATAGGCAAGTCAAGAGAATATGGGGAGCAAGATCAATCCAAAAACAGACGAGAGGCCGGCAAAGGAAAACATGGAATGAGGTAATTGTAGAGAATTTAGCGAAAAGAAATAATTTATAATAATTAAACATTACACCTTAACACCTACGGGTATACTAAGGTTTTTGATTATATATATATAAATATTGCAGAATTGGCAAAAACCAAAAAAATTAGACTTATTCCGCTTCTTTATTCCAATAAAAAGCTGTTTACTAGATACTTATAAACTAGTTGCGCATTTGGCACAAGCTACAATTTTAACAATGTTTCCATAACAATTTCCACACGCAAACTTGAGACACTTTTCATATTTGACGACAGTCTTGTTTCCTTTGCAGTGTCTTTTAATCTGACATTTATGTCTCATTTACGATGGTCCTGGTTCGGTGTCTTGGACAACATTGGAGGTATTTTTACTTCGACAATCCGCTGTAAACAACAACTGAATCAATTAATCCAACGAAACGATTGTAGGCTGAATTGAGGCTGATATAAGCGCGGCCTACTTGGCATGAACAAATCACGCATTCGACCACTGGGTGAAGGAAGTGATTTGAATATCGCCCACCATAGAAAACTTTTATTTGTTCAACAGACATAGATAATATTCATGTATGATTTCAATTCAGACAAGCATTGCAATATTTTTCCTATATTCTGAAGACGGGGATCAATATGACCCCATGCGGCGCTAATAGATAAAAGTCGTAATAAATTAGGAATGATATGCTAAACAAGATTGAGCTCACTTGTGCGTGTTTATTACATAAAAAGACTGAGAGTCAAAAATTCTTAGTTCCCTTGGTTCAGAAGATCCAGAACAATTAATTTTTGAAAGTATCAAAATGACCCCTTCGGCGCTTCTAGTGCTAACATTTGCTAACATTCCTAGTATATTTTTCCAGAAATCTAAAGCTCTTCTTGCTGTCCAGGTATTTGTTATGGTATGGAGGTGCTGATAAACACGTTTAAAAAGGAAATTGATATTATCGTAACGTCCGGTATTTCTCCAGTGGCGTTTTTTTTAAGTATTGATCGAAGTAAAAGAAAATTAGATTATCCACGTGTATAGGTATTTTGCGGTTAAATTTTATGGTAAAACGACACGATATACACGCTCGCCGATTTGACCCACATATGGAATGTTTCATGAGAGCCACAACTCTAATTCGAAAAGTATAGTTAAGATCAATTAGACTTTGCGATACATATCTATATTTTTGTCGTTTAGTATTTACCGTTTCCTTTTTTTTTCTGGGTGGAATGATAAAAATTCTACTGAGCTTATGAGAATGTATTTTAAATCAATATTTCCAAACGCAAAATTTATAGATGGTGAGGAAAAAAAATTGGATGGATTGGATGGACTTGAAATTTGTCGAATAAAATTTATGGGAACGGAAAATCGACTGGCGGATTCAGTTTTCTGGAGAAATTGAAATTTTATTTTCAAATAGTGTAGTTAAATTTTCGAAAAATAGTTCATCAAATCATAAAATGCTATAAACATACTGATGTAATTTCAACAGAGTGCTCTTGAAAGACCAGTCTAGCAGAAAAAATTTGACAGCGCTATTTATAGCCCGAACGATTTCCATTTTAGAAATCGTCAAAGTCAGGATAGTAAGAACGTTCGAAAATCGTAATTCTGAAACCCACTGTCTTCGGTACGGTCTAGAACTAATTTAAAAATGGCGACAAACAAGAACTGTAGAAAATAGAATAGAAAACCGACACATTGAAGACCCAGTAGGTGGTTTGTGGACCCAGTAAGGAACGAAGCAGTACAGGTAGCCGTTTTGACAAGTTGCGGAACCAAATAACCTACCGTCGCGTCTGGTGAATTGTCAATGACTACAAATTACAAATTCCATCTCTATAAAATTCATCTCGTTCACGATCTTATGATCGCTTTACTAGACATGATGACAGTCACCAAGAATAACTGATTACAAATATTCTAAAACAATCACACATTGGTCGCGTTCATCCCAACGTACCGCTACCGGACGATCAGCAATTTACTGCTGAATGCGTGTTTTGTCAATTGACCAGATGTGAGCGATGTGACCAGTCGCCATTTTTTTTAATCAGAATTCAAATACGCAACGCTACCGATCAATGATGCATTAACTGTAATTTATGCCAAATATTTTGTTAATAAATATATACAATGACATGACATATTTTGGTTTGGAGATATTTTAGACATTTTTATCTTAAAAATGAAAGAACACCAGTGGAACTATTAAACTGATTTGAAATCGAAAATGAAATAATAATTATTGAAGTCATGTATCAAATACAAGTAGGTTGATTAGCACGTTCAGCAGAATTGAGAAACGATGGATTTTAAAAATCGCTACCTGATCAACTTTTTTGGGATGAGCCCGAACATTTTTACATTACAATTTGTGAGTCACTGATAACAAACGTGTGACGTCAATCTTTTGTATATCCTTTGTAATTTTATCGCATTATCTGGCTTTGCATCGTTTCAATCATATTTACTTAGGTACTCGTTATGGAATTCATACAATGTTAACAAACATAATATTAAATGATATCTGATAACTTGAAGATCAACTAATATTTCAACCGGACGGACCTCCTCCAGCGGTTCGCCAAAACTTAAATTATTGTCAATACCGAAATAATTTAAAATAACTTAATTTAAAGATTTGCTAGACATTGGATTGGACGAAGATGATTTATTGAATAATCCCCTCGATCCCCATTAGATTTTTATGGTGATAATGTCAGTGGCGAATTCTATATTTTATTTTTCTTGCTTCCAGTTTCATCGTCGCTTCGTTTAAAATCTTCTATTTTTCTTGCCTTAATAAATCCAATATAATGATTGAATTATTGCTTAAAACATTTCTTTTCTCTAATAGAAATTCTTACTGGGTTGAGATAAAGTATTTCACTATGTCGACTACTACAGTTCGGCCGAATAAAACAACATGTTTGGAGGATTTTAAATATACATTTTGTACATATTTTATCAATATAATTGTGAAAACTTCTTGGTCCTGTTGCCAAATTTCTATAGCGGAAATGGGAAGTAACCAAAGTAGAAACTTAACGTTGCGAAAACTGATTTAAAAAAGGTGCGCAACCAAACAAAAGTTTGGTTTTAAACCAAATAATTACTGATTACCGGAGTAAGCAATTGGAAAAAAACTAGGAAACTACTGCATTTTATTTTACTGTCAATTATGCTAGCCTTTAATTCGTTTCAAATTTTTCAAGACTCAAAAATAAAAAAAATATTAATACATTTGATAAACAAAGTTCAAAATTTACTTTAAACATAGCGTGGATATATAATGGACGCGAGCGTGACTTTGATATCAGATAACCAAAAAATATACGAAATTTCAACTAAATCTATTCCAGAACGCGACCGATCTGCTCTCTCCAACAAACACTGAACGTTGGAGCGCTTTTTATTCATTCATTCATACGCTCAACTGACCAGACCAGAAGCTTCGTGTCTTCTATACAGGCCACCAGTTTATCTGGAGGAATTTTCAGTAGTTGTGATGGTTGTATTATTTCCACTCCAAAGTGCGTCCGTCTGAGTCCTTGTAAGTTCTCACAGAAGCAGAGTATGTGAGTAGGTGAGCGCTCTAATCTGCTCTCCTTATTGATGAGTTGTGTTGTCAGCTGACATTTGCCGTATTTATTTTTTTATCTACAACTGTCATGTAACGGGTACGATTTGACACTATTTTTAATGTCATAATGACGTATATTACCGCACTAGTGCGTTTTTGATTACATTACCGCACTAGTGCGGTAATAAGAATCTAGAAACATATTAATACCAGAATTAAATATTTAAAATAACACTGGAAGCTGCATTTTCAATTTCCGAAAGGAGATTTTCTCCGCTTGAACTCATTTTTATAGATTTTTGTTCATTCAACTTTGAAAATTTGATGACATAACTAATTTATTTTTTTTCACAGCCTTGTTTGTCTTTGTTGCTATGGTCATAAAATATGATACACAGTACCTTATGTTTGCAGTCAATATTATTAAAAATACGTTGGATTGAAATTTTTTCCAAATTTTATATTATAGGTACTGTTAATAATACTAATAAACAGTTGTAGATAAAATTTTGTACGTAACACGTGTGATAGGAATTATTAACGCACTTATGTGATTACACGACTCGGCCTACGGCCTCGTCGTGCAAACTTCACATGCGTGCGATAATAATGTCCATATCCCACTAATTACGTAAATAACTATTAACGTATATTATCTGTATTTTCGTGTAGTTCTGAAAACTTTTAAAACCTGTAGTCTTCTTCACGACATAAACTTTTGTTTTCCTATAATAGGAGGCAGTATATTTAAACGTCCGATCCATTTTGAGTTCAAATCTTTCAGTTCAACGTCCGTTAATATAAACTTTTGAGGTTAGGTTAAAGTTATTCAACTTCTTCCGATTTTTTTTTTAAATTCACTTTATGGAAAAGTTTCGCGTACAGTATTGTCAGAAAATTAAAAAAATAGGAATATTATTAACTGAATATTGCTAAAATAAACTGAATGTAGCCACTAAGTATTTGCTTTTAATTTAACAAGCACAGACTTTTTTCCACCCCGCGCATTATTTAAAAAACATTATTTTTTTCTGTGAGGGGAAAAAATATTGACATTTTATCTCTGTTGACAGGTAACAAAATATAACTTTTCACGAAATTACTTTTTTCTACTACCGTGCGCTTTAACCCACTTTCCCGCACGCATTTT